>VXBW01007917.1:63935-82836 GCA_013400375.1 Thinocorus orbignyianus | reverse complement strand
CCAGGCTGAACAGCCCCAGCTCTCTCAGCCTGTCCTCACAGCAGAGCTGCTCCAGCCCTCCCAGCATCTTGGTGGCCTCCGCTGGACCCATTCCACCAGGTCTATGTCCTTTTAACAGAAATACACCTGTACAAAGAGCTGCTGTTCTGAGCAGACATGGCTCAATATCTAGAATATTCCGAGTCACCTTTATATTGTGTTTTCATTCTACAAAATCTGGCAGATGAGTTTCTCTTCCATGCACTGCAGGAGGCAGGAGAACTGCTGCAGGTGCACCACTTCCTTGGAAGCACCTCATGCCAGAAAGACTTCTGGGGGGTCCTGGCTCGGACACGAAGACCTGTCCTGCCTCCTGAGCTGCCAGGAAGGTCCCAAGGCTGCCAAACCAACAGACCCGCCAGGACCAGCCCACACCAGTGCTTCCCAGTGCCAGCTGGGCTGCCTCAGCACAGGAACTGTAATTTTCACCTCCCCAGTAAGCACCAGCAAATCTGCCCTTCAATTTGCAGCATGATGGGGGTCATAGAGGCTGAAATTAAATTATTGTCTTTTAAGTTTCCACTGAATGTGTTGGTTTTTTTCCCCTCTCCAAGGCCACCAGATCTTAACTCAGCAAAGTCCACAAGATCCAGCTTGAACAGAGCTGTTCAAGATACAATTATAGAAAATCAGACCCTTAATATATATTATCTGGGGGGAAAAAAAGGAATACTTCAATACAGCTCCACTTTAAAAGTCCAGATTTGCTATTTATATCGCTAAAAATTTTAGATAAAATAAATGCCAGTTTCATCCTGCACACATCCCACTCTTCATCATCCCAGCATGGCCTCAATGCTTCCAGACATCCTCATGTTCAGCATCTGCCTTTAATGTTTTCTCCAGAGCAGCACTAACGAACCAGAGCAGTCAGCAACGCCGCAGCACCACGCACATTAAAGCCTTGCTAATCCAGACACTGCTCCTTCCAAGTGGGGTTCAGTATTATCACCTACAAATCAGTTTTTTGCTTTATAAAACGTAATGGAAAATGCTAATAAGATTTACTTGTGAAATGAAATTGGATTATCTCTTATCTATTTTAACTTGATTTGGTGTAGTATTCCTTCTTCATAAGCCAGCGGCTTCGATTTCTTTTCTCTTCTCCTCCTCTCCCAGAGCTCAGGGAGGCAAATGCACCACGGATTCTCAGGCCACCATCTTTAAAAGGGAAATTACGGGGGACAGACATAAATTAAGTACAAAATATTATAGATTATGCAATATGAAGTAAAAAAAACCCTCAACCTCACAAAGCCATTAGAGTTATAATTTATGTGCTGCAAGGCAGATAGCAAGCCGGTTGTTTATGTACGGTTGGAAGCTGCCCAGCCAAGGAACTTGAAATTCAGAAAGTAATTTAAACCTGGTAATTTTCTTGTACATGCTTGGATGACTGAACAGCCGCTATACGCGATGAATACCCATATTCAGAATTATGCTTATACCCACCGTAACCGCTCAGGGCTCATTGATACATTCTATTAACCGGGCACAATAAAACCTTGATTTATTCCACAGTTATCAGCTCTGCGGTAAAGAACGTTCCTTTTAATAACAAGGAAACAGTATTAAAAATTGTCAGCGGCGGTGGCTCAGCGATCACACTCATGCAAATGCGGCGCCGCAGCGTCACCGCTGCCAGGGCTGGAGGTGGCACGGCAAAAGTCACCCTACGAGACATGGTGGAGGAACAGGACATTGCTTGGACCCCAAGGTGAAGATGTGGGGCTGGTGCTGAGCCCACGGGCAGGGCATTAGCAGGAGGACTCAAAAAATTTTACAAAACCGGGAAAAAGACATAAAAATAAGCGTGATGATTTGACGGGATGGAGGGAGTAAGCCTTGCTCTTCAGTTTGTAACAGAGGAACAGATGTTTTCTCCAAAGAAGAAACAGGACTGAAGAACATAGAGTCACAGAATGGTTTGGGTGGGAAGGGACCTTGAAGCCACCTCCAATGCCACCCCCTGCCCTGGGCAGGGACACCTCCCACCACACCAGGTTGCTCCAAGCCCCATCCAGCCTGGCCTTGAACCCCTCCAGGGATGGGGCAGCCACAGCTTCTCTGTGCCAGTGCCCACATTCAACTAAGGAAACTCTGCCCACCCCAGGGAAACAAGAGGACCCAAAGGTTTCCTCTCTTCTTTTACATCTTTCATTAAGATCTTTCCAGATTTAGAACTTTACAACAAATTTGGTAGGTGCTGCTTTTAAGTAGGACTAGAGGACAAACCACAGCTCTCCCAAGTGAAGTATTCAGCTTTTCCTGGTGGAAAGATGTCATAGAATGGTTAGAGTTGTCCTGCTGGGCCAGCTCCACAGACAGCAAGCGGGCAGAATTCTGCTGGTTGGGTCACCTGCATGATGTCCCTGTTTTAATGGGGTTGCCCATATCAAGGGGCTGGAAAGCAAAGCTCATCCCAGCCACGGTAGCACATCCCACCCACCACAAACCACACACCCTGGGGTTGATGATGGTGATGGGATGAGCTCTCCCAGCATTATCCAGCTCCATCACTGTAAGGAGCCACTTTTCTGCCTGGTCAGAAGGCATGAGCCTCATCAGCGGGGAGCAGATGCTGGGAGGGCTCCTGCATCGCGCTTGAATGGCACGGGGACATCAGACAGACCCGAACAGGAGCACGTTGGCAATTAGCTGACTGCAACAAATCCATCAAGTATATGGACTGCTTCATGCTGCAGCCATATCCTAGTTTTACACTGCTTTAATTTCATTCCCCCAGTCCTTTTCTTCTTTGGTTGTAAGAAATATACATGTACATATACACATATACAATATTCCACATGTCCGCAGCACAGATTTACAAGTTTGCCTGAACCCAGCATAATGCCATGTGGGTCCACACACTCCCAGCTTATCCCAGATAGCTGAATCGGGACAGAGATCAGCTTGGATGCTTTATTCAAGTATTTATCCAGTTTTTTGGTTGATATAGCACCCTGTAATAAGTTCCTTGCTGCAGATAGAGGTACCTTCACACTTGGTGCCACAGTCAAAAGCTGAGCTGGTGGAAGAGCCAAGGGCTGGGGCAGAAGCACCTCACCAGGTCTCAGCTCGGCCTTCCCAACGCTGCCAGAGCTCATCTTTGCCACCCACAGGCATCTGACAGACTCAAAACTCACGTTAAGGAAACGGTGAACCAAGGTCAGAAATAGTCCCAGTGTTGACATGACTCAGGGTGCAGGGCTCACACCAACAGCATGCTGCATCTGAGAACTTCACCAAGTTCAGAGTTTGGTCAGCTAAGTTGATGCTTTAACTAGGACTCATTAAATTCTAGATCCTGGCTCAGAAAGCAAGAGAGATGCCATGAGTATACCACCTTCCCTGTGTTCTGCTCTTTTTTAATCAAAACAACCCAACAAACAGACACCAGAACCACCACTAGACAGACTGAACAACTTCTCCCCTTCTGGGAGCACTTAGAAAGCTCCCAAGACAGCTAGTTTCACCCTTATTATAATCCCCGTGAGACAGAAAAACACAGATGGAACATTTGTTTTGTTAGAACAAGGCTGGGCACACCATTCCTTCTGGTCCCTCTTCCAAGTGTCACGGCAGCACCAAAAGCGCCACGTAGCAGTCCGTGGGATCCGCCCCCCAGCGGCGGGGACAGGATGAGAAAGAAAAGGCAGACCCGTGGGTTGAGATAAAAACCGTTCACCAGAACAACAGGTATTGCAGGGAAACAGCAACACAGATGGAGGAGACAAACACCAGCACATACCGCCCACACCCCCGACCGTCGCCGACGCCACTGAGAGCGCCCCGGCGCCGCCCGCCCTTATATAGGCCTACGCCGTGACGTCACCACGCCAACTTCCGGTCGTGGCCCCGCCCCTCCCCGGCAAGCTCCCTGCTGGCCCTGGGCCTGGCGGGCCTGAGGTGGAGTAGCTGTGCCAGGGAGAGACAGTGGAGAATCAACCCCGTCCCTGCTGGAAACCAGGACACCAAGTTATTTATCAAAACATCACAAAACATTTGGGCACAGTTTGCATGAAAAGTATCACCCCAGCCACCTCTGCAAGTATCTGCACAACTTCTCCCGTTGACAGCCTACTGTGCAACATGGTCACTTGTCCCACAGGACACCACCCATTACAGTTTTTCCTCCCACACAGACTCTAGTTTTTAGGGCCATGCCTGCTCTGGGGAATTCAGCAGAGCTGATGCAGGTGGAAACACATCAGTGAGGGGAAAGCAGTAGCAAGGACAGCGATGGACTCTGCATGAACCTCCCTGCGGTCTGTCCTTGTGACTTGGAAAGCAAGGACTGATGGTCACAGCATGTTATTCCAGAACCTGAGAGCAGAGGGGAAGCAGGATCTGCATCCAGCATCTCCAACCTTCAGGACCAAGCAGTTCTGCAAGACCCAGTGCACAACCAAGCTTTTCTATCAGTGTTAGTGCATCGTTCCACCACATGCCAGGACATTGTCAACTCCCAGCACCCTGATGCCACGTAAACGAGGAGAACCCACCCAACTCGTGGGCATGGGAACATCCCATAAACACCCATGCAGCACGGCTAGTCCCATCAGCAACCCACCTCCCCCGCTCCCACTGCCAGCTCTGCAGCCACCGAGGGACAAGGGGCTTTGCCACCCACAGCATGTTGTCAGGGACAAGGTCTGTGGAGAAGATACAAAGCTGAGACCTCTTTATCGACCACAGTTTTTCAAGGCCACAGCAATTTCAAACCAGAAGCTGTTACAAATTACAAGCTGGGTAATTGCACTTAACCATCACTATAAGGAATGAGACAGTTATTCCTGTTTCCTCCTCCCCCCTTATGTTGGAGAAGGAAAGAACACTGTTCTGAACATTTCACATCATACCATGTGCTAAACCAAGTTCAGTCCCAAGTCAGAAACACCCCACCAGTGTGGAAGCCCCAGCAGGTCAGACCTGGCAGGTTGCAGGGACAGGTAACAGGTGACCTCGGTGGTTCCTGGTGCCACCCACCATCCACCAAGATCCCTGAAACAGAACCGTGCCCCAGCAGAGTCCTCCTTGCACACACAGCAGGGCAACAGCCCAGAACAGCTTGCTGCCTCCACTGGGAGTACTTCAAATTTCCACAGGGTTCCAGCACCATCTAATCAGCCCAACAGAATTTCAAGAAGTTTCTCATCTCCTTCTATTATTGCACAACTGTGGCAAATTAAATCGGAAACACTTCAGCCAAACGACCACAGCGGTCCTCAGAAGTTACTCAGATAATTACTTGAAAAATTACTCCAAAAAACAACATCTCAACACAACAGTGAGAGCACCTGCCAAGAGACCACAACAGCAGGACTGTCTCCTGGCAGACAAAAGGAGGATTTGAACCTTAATGCCATTTTCCCTTCCTCCAGTGAGGCTAACGCACACATCAATTAGCACAGACCATTTTTCCACTGTTAAGACCAAATCCCAACACGCTCCAGTTCCACCACGAGCATCAGCTCTCTGTATTAGGCTTTTCTGCTCAGCCACGTCCCTCTTCTCCACCGGAATTAGTGATTATAAAGCAACACGACTTACAGTTTACTGTGACTTTTACTTTTTTCACGTCTGGGACCGAGACATCGTTTTCTGCGCTGCACTCGTACTCCCCAGCCTGGTCTCTTGTAATTCCATAGATGTCCAGGTACTGCCCGCTCTCAAATGGCTTTGCTGAAATGAAATGATTAGAGAAGAAAAAAAATTACTGGAAGCTGAGCACCAAGCACCTGAAGCTTCACCAAGATCTGAACAGCAGCTGGAGGGCTCTGCTAGGTGCTGCTGGTAACCACCTCCAAGAAGAGCTGGGCAGTCACTGCAGCTTCTGCTTGGAATTCCCAGTTCCAAGCCAGGCTGCAACCCACCCCGAGCTCCTTGGGTTGGCCAAGGGTCTTCTTCTGACCCTGCCCCACAGTCAGACTCAGCATCCTCTAGACTCACAAGAGCAACTGGCTAATGCATCTCTGTACCTGGTGGGCATCACAAGAAAGAAGGTGCAGTCTTCCCTCAGAATCTTTCTTTAATGGTTCCAGCATTCTTTAGTGCTTATGGTTTGCACCTGGGTGGACACCTGCCCCCCAGAGCCATCAGAAGCAAAGCCAGCAATCAGGGCAAGCTAAAGGAACAGACAGCCCAATCCTGGAGCTACTCCTGCTGCTGGTGTTCCCAACACCAGCTTCCCCCCTCAGGTGGCCCCAATTTTCAGTGATCATTTGACTTTGCAGCTCTTCATTAAGGGAGAGAAGGTGGTAAATATCACCAGCTGGGAGCCTCTTGCATGCCCAGGGCTGCCAAATCCAGGGGGGTCCTGGAGGCAACCAGCACTGATCATCTCTGATGGGTGGCCATGGGTGCAAAATGGGTGGGTTGTCTCACATCCTACCTCCAGGGAGAAGCCCTTTGAGTTCTGCTCACTGCACCACTCAGTGCTTTCGTGTGTGTCCTAATAAACACATAATCTTATCAATTAAAAATTAAATAATGGCTTTCCTCTCCCAAAGGACCCAAACTCATACAGATCCTGGGCTTTTGCCTCCATACACAGAAATTAGGACAATGGTGCGAGCAATAATGAAAATAGGTATTGAAAACAGTATGAAGACCAAACTGAAACATGTGACTCCTCTGTATGTTATATCTGAAGCTACCAATTATTTTATATGGCAAGAAGAGTTATTTGATTCAAGAGCTAATTTGTCTCCACTGGACATGAAGTCAGAGGGTACGCAGGCTGCTTTGAAGTCTTCTTGATTCCCAGTTTTTTGCAGCTGTGGTTCCCACCTTCCAGGGAGCACCTCGGTATCTCTCAGAGGAAAACTGCTGCCTGGTTCAAAGTTCATCTCTCTATTTTCTTTTGAACAGCGTGGTCAAAATCTGGGAAGCAAATTGATCTGTAGAATCACAGAATGGTCAGAGTTGGAAGGGACCTTCAAGATCATGGAGTTCCAACCCCCCTGCCCGGGGCAGGGACACCTCCCACCAGCCCAGGTTGCTCCAAGCCCCATCCAGCCTGGCCTTGAACCCCTCCAGGGATGGGGCAGCCACAGCTTCTCTGGGCAACCTGGGCCAGGCTCTCACCACCTCACTACATAATAAACCAAAAAATGTTACATGCAGTTTTTATCTTAAAACAATATATCACGGCAGTCATGACTACAGACACTGGAAATTACAGGCCTGAAGGCTAAAAAGACTTGCTGAAAAAGTTTTCCCCCCACAGACAAGATTTAATTGACTGTTAATAACTTTGCAACTTACGGAGCAATGACAAAAATCTGAACTGGGTAGTGGGAGCTAAGTAGAAGTATTATGCCCATGTCCATCACAGCAGTGAACTTCATTTGCTTATCTGCTGGTGGATTAATGTTTTAAAGTGCACAAGGTTCAAAACATCAATTATAACAGTGCATCGCTTAGCGAGATAGCGCTCATTAACAAGCGCAATACAGCACGCCTGTCACGGGAAAGAGCCCAAGTCAGCACCGGGGATGTAAAGCAGAAAGATAAGACTGAAATTGGAAAATTATTGTGAACTGAAGTGAACATTCATAAAATGCAATGAAATAATTTATGGGATATGAGAAGTTGCGTGAGAATGAATTCTTTCCTCTTCCATGTTGTTTGTAGGAATAAAGTACAAAAAACCCCTTCTAGACACAAGCCAGGTGTTGCTCTTCACACCGTGGCCCTCGTCCTGCTCCACTCTGGCCAGCTGAATAATTTTGTAAGATCTTATTTACTATCACTTTGAAGAGCAGTGAAAGATGCAAAACCCCTGCCCACACAGAGCTGAGTCCTTCCAACAAGAAAGAAATATATAAAATTCAAAATTCTCCTTTGTGTCAGGTTAAAAATGACTCTTAAATTATGAGAATGTAGTGCTGCCCGATGCCCATACTTCCCGGGATAGATGGCACGCACCAAAATATTGTACACTGAACATTTTATGATGTATCCTATCCCAATTCCCAACATCAGTTTGGAAAAAAAAGACAAGAAAAGAAAAGAAAAAAAGAAAATCGCCAGGTATCTGGAATTGCATAAAAATAGTCGTTTGTGTTTTGGAGTTAAGCTAAAAACAACAGGCAGGTGCTGGGTGGGAGTTCCCACAACAGTTCCTGGAAGGGTGGTTTGCCAGTGCCCATCAGCACCCATCAAAACCTTGGGATTTCCAGGGATCTTGTGCCGAGTTATTCACCTAATTCATGCCACAAACTCCGCCTCTGTTTTTACAGCTCCATGAACCCCCTGGGCTTTATGCAGCTCACGTACACATCTGAAAACATCCACATTAAGTCATTTCTAAACCCTGGTGTCCCCAGGAATTTTGCATCCGGATCACACAAGAAAGCTTTTAGTAAATACCAGAGATAAATATTTTTCTTGGGGAATACACAGACACAGGCGTTTCATCTCGCCGGCTCGTCTGCACGGCGTTTCATCTTCTCCGGCGTGTTTTCAGTGCCAGAGATTTCCCATGGCTGTGTGGGAGAAATCAGCTCCTGTCACGCGAAAGGTATACGCATAAGTGTATGTGAGAGTATTTATGTAGTGCTCAAAAAACCCCAACAAAACGATGTTCATCAGCAGTGGGGAGAATAAATTGTGCGTGAAGACACTGCTGAACGACACCGAGTTTCAGGAGACAACGGTTTTCTTGCTGCTTTTTTCTGTGATGTCCCACAGAGCCGGGTAACCCCTCCCTGCTCTGCCCTTCTGCAGCCCATGCCCATCTTCTGGACCTACCAGGACCCCAAGAACCTCTTTGGTTGACTTTTCTGGCCACAGAGGCAAAAGACTTACTAGATTTGGTATCTGAGAAAAAGAAATCTGGAAGGTTCATTAGCACCGGTCCACCGTGTCAGCCCAGATCTTTGATCAAAGATGGGAAAACACTGTTTTCTGAAGCAAAAGGGACGTAACCATGAGCGTGCCTTGTGTCTAAGGTCCTTCCTGATGGTTTTTTTCAGGAGATCTCTTAACTGAGACACACACTGGACTTACTGAGACACACTGTGATATGCAAGCAATCTGCTCAGGACATCTTGGGTTGGAAGGCCAGGTTCTCCAGCCAGGAAGGGAAATGCCCGTGACACTGAGCTCCAATGCCTATTTTCTGCTACTGGCACGTGATACGCCGCCTGATAAACCATCACACTTGCTGTTCCTCTGGAGGGTACACTATTAAAACCATGTTGTCCTACCATGCAGATGGTACCTGGCACCAGGTGCAGCACACGGACGTGCTGCCATATGGACCCGCTCTCAGAGGCTAGGATGGATGGTTTTTGCAAGGGGAGCATTCTCCTCCCCTGGTGTTAAACATAAGTCAGGAAGAGGGAAAAGCTGGTGCCAGGCCAGGGGAGCTCCAAAAACCTCTGAGGACTTTTTTTTTTCTAATTTCTTATTCAGTAGGATATTAAATAACTGCAACGCAGCCCCAGTTTAGGACTGGGAGAGTGGGGAGCACGAGGCTGAGCTGGTGCCAGTCCTGGTTTATCATGGGCTGAGGACATTTCAGAGGTGGGCAGGAGAGAGCAGGGTGAGTTGTCTCCAACAGAGAAGAGGCATGAAGACCCCAGCGTGGGCTCATCCTCGCGTTTGATGCCTCAACAACGAGGACTGGGCTTGGTACAAGAGGACAGAAGGTGGTGTTCAGTGACAGTGCCATGGCCATGCCATCTGACCATCACCAGATGCTTAGAGGAGCCTGAAATCCTTGTGGTCCTTCTTGGTCTCAGGGCTGGGAGGAGATACGGGATCAAGGGTGCAAGGAGGCACCTGGAGACGAGTCGTTGTGGGATGCTGAGAACAATCTAAATTTTAAACAACTGGATTCACCCAGAGAAATGATCTGAAGCCATTTCTACTACTCATTAGGGATTCTGGGTCAGAAGTTCCAGCAAGTGCTGCAATTGGATAGCGTGCAGTCCTCTCCAAGGAACTGCAGGCAACATGAACAGCTCGCTGTCTATTAGGAGAATGGCCCCATCACATTAGGGACCATTTACACATCGATCGCTGAAGGCCGTTTCATTTCACAGGAGCCAGGCTCCACGGCTGAAAAGAAAAATCACGTAAAATGTGCAGAAAATAAATAAATAAATAAATCCAAAACTGACAGAAAAATTGAGGGCTGGGAGGAGATCTCCCAGCTGACAACACCAAACAAGAAAAGCAAGTGGAGCAATTTTGTAAGAGAGGAATGCTGATAAAAGAAAAGAGACGTGAACACAGCTCGGCAGAGTGGAAAGTTTCAGAGGTGGAGGCAAAGTAAGTGTGAAAATTACATGGATATGGAGAGAAGTGTCTGGAGTTCTGGGCGTGCATGCAGTGAGGGCAACGGGAGTCCCAGCCAGGTGTCAGAGGGAAGACGTTTGGTCCTCCAAGAGAAGTCATCCCAGTCAGTTTTCCTCAATTCCTCCATTTCCTCAGATTTTCTAAATTTGCATCATTTTCTGTCCCTGCGCAGAGCTGCTGCCAGGCTGCACCGTGTCTCTGAGATTCCTGGAGTTATGATGTTGTGGAGGAAACGTGAATTTTCTCCTTGCAGTCTCATGCAGGGTCCATGCCATGGTCAGCTCATGCTCCAGAATACGGACTGACCCCCCTGCCTGTGCAGCCCCGTGCTGATATAAAGGAGAGCCAGCTCCCTTTTAACACCCGTGGAGAAAGTGGGGTCAGCCAGATGCTACTTTGGAAGAAAAAAGCCCACTTGAGACAGCAGGTTTGCCTTTGTGCTGTGTCTTTTGGCTATTTAGTTTCATGTATATCAGACTGCACCCTGCAGAAGGCAGAGGTAAAAGTAAAGACTGTTGCAAATCCCAGGTTTTTTTTTTTTCCCAGTGGAAAACCACAGCAAAAAGATCATGTCTCTCCATCACGACATGCAAAGTGCCCTTGGGCAGGAAAGGGGTTTACGAGAGTTCCTTTTACACTGAGGTTGAAGGGTCTTCTGCAGCAAAGACCTGAACATGAACATCTCCAGTCTGAAACCAGCCTAAACCCCCCCTTTTTCTGCAAAACAGAAATTAAAACCGTGTAGGGAAGGAGAGGGCAATGCTGCTTTAATAACAAAGCTACACGATTAAATCTGACTTGAGCTTATTTATAATTCATAGCACTTAATGTGGGGATTTGGCTCTTGGGAAGGGGATAATTGTTCCCAATGAATCCCTGCACCTGGGGGGGCTTTTGGAAGAGACCTGGGCTGCAAGAGGCTGGGGAAGCCCTGGGGCTGGGGAGCAGGAGGGATGGGGGGCAGGAGGGATGGGGGGTAGCAGCCTGGATGGTCTCCCCAGGGGCTCACCCTGGATGACTGTGGTCATCCCTTTTCTGGCATCTGGTGGGGCTTCCTCACACCCCGTCCCCCTGCTGCTGTGTGGAGATGATGTGCTGCAAATCACAGCTCAGCACTTATCTCCCCATCACCTCTTCGGCTCAGCTACCCTTGTTGATCCCTCCCGTTTGGTATTAGTTTCCTGGCTGCAGTTCGTTGCAGCTGCAGGCATCACTAGGGTTAAAAGTATCACTAATGACTATTTTTCTCCTATTTCTTCACACCCTTCAAAAGCAACGCTATTTCGCAGTGAAACATGCATTTTAAATAGAATTCTTAGTATGTTTAAAATATGATTTATTCATAGGAATGCCCAGAAGAAATGATTCTGGAAAATAAACCAGCAAGGACCACAAGTGTGGTGGGGATGAGCGTGGGATCTGCTCCTTGCTCGCTGTCACCTCCCCAGAGCTTCTGCCTCCCCAGTCTGGGGGTCCTGCCTGCAGCCCTCCTGCAGGAGACACGGGGGCTGGCACCTCCTTGCCACAAAGCATCAGCACCAAGACCCACCTTAAAGTGGGGCAAGATAGGAACAACAGTAACGAAAATAATAAAAACATAATAATTATCAGAGTGTTTGATAAGTAATATAGAAAAAAAAAGAGCATCTCATTTGATTTCCGAGACTTTCTGTTACTTTTCTCAATTAGTGTGAGTCCCAAAATTGGCATGGTCTACTGCAAAGACCAGTGTCTCCCAAAATAGTCAGAGGGGACACTACACGAAGGGAAAGGGAAAGGGGGTGAAATTCACAGTTCCCTGGTCTGGCTTTGAACATGAAAGATTTTGTTTCTCTGAGTTACCTCCTGTGATTCCTATCTCAAAAGTGCGGCGTTTCTCCAGTAAAAATGAACCAATATCCGAAGAAATAAAATAAGCATGCGTTAAAATACTAATTTTCAGAGCAACTCATGACTTATTAACGAGTTCATCTACTTTTCTTGAAAAGCAACAAATGTTTCCCATTTGTTATGAAATTGTCAGAAAAATTCATACTTCTGTTTAAAGTTTTTGTACAGTTTTAGTCTGAACCTCCGTATTTTGCTCAGATTTCAATCTTACTCTCATTTCTCACTCCACAAAGACACAATTATTTCACCAGTTTGGATACTGTTCTCCTGACAACCGTATTTTAACAAGATTTTATTTTTTTATTTCAGCCTTTTTAAATATTTTAAGAAAACGTGAGGATTTCTAAGAACCTTTAATCGTTCCTGAAGGAATGCTCAAACTTCTGGAACGGTCCTGATGATAAAAATGACATTTTTCTAAGAACTCTTCCTCAGAAAAGCCCTGGCCACACACAGTGTAGTGTTACCTGACTCCACACCAAATGCCACCTAACTGGATTCTAATATAAAATCTCCCAAGAATGATCCTTACAAGTATCATTAAAAAAAAACCAAAAAAGGCCAAAAGGCCCACAGCCTGGAAGCAAAAGACACCTTCTTTTGGACAGGAGAGGTGTGATTTTGGAAGTTCCTAATTTTTTGTTGATCCAAAGGCAAAGGACAGAATCAGAAGAAGCAGTTTATGTTGAGTGCTCGTTTGCACTGCTGTCTCTGAGCTGGTAATTAATGCCCTCATTTACTCCTCCTGGAGCTCCGTACCGTTCCCTGTGGGGCCCTGGGTGGCTGCCAGCCGCGTGTCTGATATCAAGGAACCATTGATTTAATGACACAAGATGCCTTCACTGACTGAGGACCTCCCCTTCAGGATCACGGGCCAAGACATTAAATTCATATAAAATATTAATCAGGAATCTTCGAGTCCCCCAACTCCTGTAGCACGGACCAATCCACCCACTCCATCACCACGTGCCCATCAGAGGGACCTTTAGCCATCACGAGCACCTTTTTTTTCTTCTGTGAGCACTTATGAAAGATGCTGAGGTCCTCAGGAGCCATCCCATGTCCCAGAGGACACACACTTCAGGTGGTTTTGGGGGAGATCTTGCTTGGCTGTGCATGGGAGCAGCTCCATGTGGCACATTTGCAGCTGAGGAAGCACTTGGGTAGGAGCAAGTGTTGCATTTGGGACGTTCAACCACCCAACAAGGTTTGCACATTGAGAGGGTTTCATTGTGGTAGCTCATCCTATATCACACTAATTGCTTGGGTGCCCACCCTCAGCTGGTGGGAGCCCAAAGCCCACGTGCTGTGACTCCAGTGCCAACAGGGAAGGTGGCAGGCTACCAGGTGGGGACATCTACTGACTCCTGGGGGTCCCAGCCAGAGCTGCTGAGTTGGAGAGGTAGGTACCTCTGTTTGATAAAAAATGCAAAGCAATGGGCTTGTGTAAATTACTGCAAGACAGAGCTGTCAACCCTCAGCTGAGCGCTGAGTGGCTTCCTCAAACAGCACAGAATGAGGAGTTTAGGTGAAGGTAGAAAAAGATGGGATGTTCTCCATAAAACCAGTCTAGGAGCATGACGTGAAACCTTTGAAAAACCCAACGGCATCAGAGCCTTAAATGAATGTTAGCTTGGTCAGTGTGACATGCTGGTGTTGAAGGCACTGCTTCTGAAACCAGCTGGTGCCAACACGTTCAACACATGGCCAAGAGAATCTGTGGGTTCCTTTGGTGGCCCAGGACAGCCGAGAGCACATCCCTGTCCTTCCCTTCTCCTGAAGCTGGGACAGACGTGGTTGGCAGATGCCAGGGGCTGAGTGGAGAAGGAGCCAAGAGGGACGTGTAGGACTCCCGTGTTTGTCTCCTCCAGTTCCCCCTCCCTGATCAGAGTCAATCTCAGCCTGGCACTGCTCCTCATCCCTGCCCCAGCCCATCTTTGAAGGTTTCCTGGCTTATCTCCAAACACTTCCAGCTCGCCTGCAAGGAACAGATGTTTGGGCTCAGCCCGGTAATGCTTCACCTGAACGAGGAGCCCAGTGCCAGCCCCGTGATGAAGCTGTTGCCTGCAAGATGAGTGCTGATGGCATATGGGAGGCACATCATTGTCATTGCTGATCAGGTTAAATCACTGAATTATCTTACATTCCGCTGCTCAGACACCTAAAGGGAACAGGCTTTGCTTTTGGTATAACGTGGCAATAAATCTGCCTCCGTTTAGGGAAGGAGCTGTCTGTGTGTCATTGCCACTCGCCTGCACCCATGAGCACATCATAGGGTCCTGCCTCAAAGGCTGGTCTCCTGCAGGACATCACCTTGATGAAGAGGGAGCTCCACTGGGAAAAAAACCCTTCCTTACCTGTAGGGCTATTACCAAGCAGCAGCAGAAATGAGATCATAGAATCACAGAATGGTCAGAGTTGGAAGGGACCTTAAAGATCATCAAGTTCCAACCCCCCTGCCCTGGGCAGGGACACCTCTCCCTAGAGCAGGTTGCTCCAAGCCCCATCCAACCTGGACTTGAACACTTCCAGGGATGGGGCATCAACAACTTCCCTGGGCAACCTGTTCCAGTGCCTCACCACCCTCACACCAAAGAATTTCTTCCTAAGATCTCATCTAAATCTCCCCTCTTCCAATTTAAAACCATTCCCCCTCGTCCTGTCACTAGACTTCCTAACAAAGAGTCCCTCTCCAGCTCTCCTGTAGGCTCCCTTCAGATCCTGAAGGGAATCATAGAACGGTTTTGGTTGGAAGGGAGTTTTAAGATCCTCAAGTCCAACCACCAGCCCCAGGCTAACAAGCACACCACTAACCCCAGTCCCTCAGCACCACGGCTGCCTGGCTCTGAAGCGTCTCCAGGGGTGACAACTCCACTGCTTGGGATGGGATGACTCAGAGAGGGAGACAATGGAAAATGACTCCAGGCATTGCAAACCCAACCCATGAAGCAGGAAACCAGAATCTGCAATTTTAAACTATCGGGGACAAAGAAGCTTGGGAGAAATAGTTTTTTTTCGGATGGTACCCGCTAATTGGAGTCTGAATTGGGAAGCTGGGAAAATGAGGTTCCATGGTGAGGTCCCTCTCAGGACTAGGCTGTGGTGGGAGCAGCTTCCCTGGGCAAAGGCAGCAGCTGAGGGAGGGTGGGTGAGAGCAGCTTCTCACGGGTCAAACGTTCCCTCAGGCACAATTGCAAACACATGGGAGGCAGGGATGTGAGATAACCCCCACCAGCAGCCGTGTCTGTTAGATTGATATGATTCAGTAGGAGGAAAGACAAAAGCCAGAATCTTCCCTTTCTGAGACTTTCAGTTTTAAACCTATTTTGAAGGAGGAGAGGGAGCATTCTGAAAGGCGAGCTCACACTTTGTACACACACAAATCCCGGGAAATCTGACAGTAATTCTCGTCAGTTAAGTGTTTTCAGCCTGAAAATCCAGGCTGGGACCACTCTCACTGGAACAGAACACTTCTCATTTCTGTCACGTGTGGGCAACACCTGACAAACGGGGGTTCTCCAGCAGAACTGCAAGCGGAAAGACAATATTTGGCATTAGCTGTGCTCATACCAAGCTTTGCTTGTGTCTTAGGATTTAGCTAGAAGATTTTAAACTTCAGGAAAGGTCTTGCAGGGAGGACGCTCTGCCTGCTGAGGGACCAGCACCGCCTTTTGCCCTGGAATTGGATTGAATCGGCTCTTAGACTCATCCTTACAACACAGCCCCCTCATTCCAGCGCTCCCGAGATGTATGACACTGATACGTGGCCAGAGCAGCGTGGCTCTGATGATACATCAATCCAATCCATCTCCATCACTCCAGGGCTGTCCACAAACAACAGGATGGGCTCAGGATTCAGTGCAGTCCCATCACACTCACACACACACACCCTGGAGGCAGAGGAAACCTCATAGAGAAGGAGAGGAGTCATCACACGAATGCATTGAAAGCTAAATTCTGGCGAATTTCTGGAAAAATGCAGCTCTCCCAAGTGTTGGTGCAAAAATCTGTTATTTTGCATGTGCTAAATGGCTCTTACAGGGTTTTTTGCTGTTGTTGTTGTTCTTTCTTTTTTGAAACCCTTCAGTGTCACTGTTCTCTGGGAATGGGAGTGAATGAACACAAGGGTATCCCGGTGCCAGGGATTTGCCTTTCACGCGAGGTGGGAAAATCTGTCTTCATTCAGCGAGATTCATAATTTCTGAAAATCTGCTCTCCCGAAAACGTGCATGTACATACATCCAGCTTATCCTCATGAGACCTCCCACCAGCCCAGGGTGCTCCAAGCCCCATCCAGCCTGGCCTTGAAACCCTCCAGGGATGGGGCAGCCACAGCTTCTCTGGGCAACCTGGGCCAGGCTCTCACCACCCTCACAGCAAAGAATTTCTTCCTAATGTCTAAATCTCCCCTCTTCCCATTTAAAGCCATTCCCCCTTGGCCTCTCACTCCACTCCCTGACCAAGAGTCCCTCTCCAGCTCTCCTGGAGCTCCCTTCAGATCCTGGAAGGCTGCTCCAAGGTCTCCCCGGAGCCTTCTCTTCTCCAGGCTGAACAGCCCCAGCTCTCTCAGCCTGTCCTCACAGCAGAGCTGCTCCAGCCCTCCCAGCATCTTGGTGGCCTCTGCTGGACCCGTTCCCCCAGGTCCATGTCCTTTCTGTGTTGAGGACTCCAGAGCTGGACACAGGACTCCAGGTGGGGTCTCACCAGAGCAGAGGGGGAGAATCCCCTCCCTGGATCTGCTGGTCACGCTTCTCTTGATGCAGCCCAGGATGTTTCGGTGAAGTTTTGTCGAAACCAAATCAAGAAAGTTCTGATACCACACACAGCAAAGCAGGGCTGTTTTCTCAACAGATTTCTGAATGGCTTTTGTCGTGGCTGCTCCTGGCAACGCCGGCAGAGCTTGATTCCAGGAACGGCAACGTGACACACACACACACTGCGCACACGAGTGTCAGAAGCTGGAGTTACGTTCAGGCAGACCTCAATGCTTTAAAATTCCAGTTTCATTCTTAAACTATTGATGCTGCACTTTGCTCTTAAATGTCAGAACAAAATAAGTAATACCTGCAATTTATTCAGATGACATTTCAACAATGCGGGATTTGCAGATTACAAACTGCAGCCCCGGCGTTTCGCACGGAACGGGGAGACGTGGTGGATTTACATAATGGCTCCGTGTAATGAATATTTATATAAGGAAAGCATTTACATAATGACTGCCAGTTAAACGGGCACCATAAAGATTCCAGGCCAATAATTTATGTACCCAGTTAAAAATCACCTCGAAATACATTTTATTTTTATTCCTCTGGAAGGTTCATTTTATCTCTTGTTCAAAGAACGGGGATCTGACCTCGGCCACGCAGAGGCTGCGCCGATGCAAATCAGGATAATATGTCGGAATTAGCCGACATTGAGGCATTTGTATTCAGAGATTTCAGTTTCTTATCTGTTAGTAGCAGCTTTGACAAACAATTTCAGAATATTCTAAATACGACTCGCTGATATAATTTAGTGTTGTACTCTAGATGTGACACCCGTGTGTGAGCCTCGTTAGTGCCGCGGGGAATTACGGGAGGAAACCGGGAGGAATTATAAAGTGCAGATGAAGCTTATGTTTAGATAAAGGTAATTTGCTGCAGACAGAATATAAACTGTTACAGAAATCTGGTGTTTTCCATGCACTTGCGTTTTGTTTCCTAATAAATCCCGGCCTCCCGTGTGCCAGGCTGGTGCTTAATTGGATCCAGCGCCTGTTCTCACTGTCTGTGCGCCGCAACCTGCACCTGAGCACAGAGGTGATGCGGGTTACTGACGTGGAAAAATCCTCCTTTAGTTGGTGGGCCAGCGGGCAGAACATACTCTGGAAATTAGACCTTTGCTTCCATCCCGATTTACAAGATTTCTCAGCAAAAAACCCCAACCTGTTATTTGGATGCTGTGTTCTCCCACTCTGGGTGGAGTTCTGTCCGTTCATCAGCCCGGGGCACCCCAAGGCACGGCCCCGAGCTCTGCAACGGGGTTTTCTCACGATGCAGCCCTTGTAGTGCGGGGCTGGCAATGAGTTTGCCAGGTCTCAGCACTGAGGCTGGGCAGAGCATAGAATCATGGAATGGCTAGAGTTGGAAGGGACCTTAAAGATCGAGTTCCAACCCCCCTTCATGGGCAGGGACACCTCCCACCAGAGCAGGTTGCTCATCAACCAGTCCAGCATCTCTGCCTGGACTTCTCCTGCCCTGCCTGAAGCACTTTCACCCCTGGTTTTCTGCCAGTGGTGGCCACCAGACAATGACACAAAGCAGAAGAGCACAGGGTGAGGTGGGAACAGGGGCTGGAGAAGTGGGGGCAGCCTGGGAGGAGAGGGCTCTGGGGGTCCTGTACCTGGTGGGTGATAAGGAGAAGGATCTAGACTCTCCTCAGAGGTGCTGGTGAGGACGAGAGGCAGCAAGACCTCACTGAGACACGGGAAATTCCATTTAAATGTGAAACAAGACTTTTTTGCTGTGAGTGTGATGACACACTGGGACAGGGTCCCAGAGAGGCCGTGGAATCTCCATCCTTGGAGATATCCAGACCCAGCTGGACATGTTCAGAGCAGGAGTTAGACCAGATGATCTCCAGAGGTCCCTGGTTCAGTTTTTCTGGGGGAGGGAAGGGAAGG
>VXBW01007917.1:26219-63901 GCA_013400375.1 Thinocorus orbignyianus | reverse complement strand
GGGAAGGGAAGGGAAGGGAAGGGAAGGCCCAGGTGAGAAGACATCCCTATCTGCCCTCTGGTACTCAGCAGGAGCATGGTGTTGGTGCTGTGAGCACTCTGATTGACTCTGCCTGCACCACCACACCGTTGATTAGTCTTTTCCTCAAATTTCACGTTCATCATGGTAAAAGGTAATGTCTCTGCAGCCCAACCATGACGTTTTTTGCTCTCAGTCCCCATCCTCAGCCCTTTGGTCAAGATATAAAATCAGTGGGTTCACTGAAAGCCCTTGTGATTACGTGCACTAATTTTGTCTGAATTCAAGATGAGGAGGATGTAATTCCTCCTCAGGCCCCTTCTCCAGCTAGAGTGCACTCATTTTCCTTTTCTGCTTTTTTTTTTCCTCTCCAGGAAAATTGTTACAGCTCCTTTCTGTAGACAATCTAATGCTTTAAGCTATTACTCTAAAGTATCGCCACGGCTTCCAATAAAATTTTATTTGACATTTAGTTAAAATCCATTTTCTGCTATGACTGAATTTTTTCCCCAGTCCCTTGATGGACACTTCAAGCAAAATTCATTGTCATTGTCTTAAAGGTCAAAAGTTGGTGGTTTTTTTCCCCCCCTCTCAGATCTTGCTTTGTAAAGCAAACTGTTACTGGGGATTATGAGAGGCTGGGTGAGCTGTGACAGCCCATGAAACCGCTCTTCCCCGCAATTACATGGGTTTCATAAAAGTTGTGTGAGCAAAACAGAAAGACCTTCACTGCAAAATCAATTACCATCACAGAGTCCCTGCAAAAGAACCAGTACAATACCAGTCTCGCCGGCAGCAGTTGGAACAGGGAGTATTTCCTACCAGAAACACAGGACCCACCAGGATTTGCAGTGCCAGAAGCTCTGGCCGGGGCACGGGGGTCTCCCCGCTCTGGGCCAGACACGTCCTGCTTTGCTCCCACCGAGCGCAGAGACACCCACAAACTGAGCTAAAAGTTTGCCTTTAAATATCTTAAGAAGAATTAAAAGTATAAATGGAAATAATAAGTAGAAACTATGCTTTTAGGTGCCGTTTTGCTTGCAATTTTTCATACTTATAATTTAATTTGTTCAATAAAGCCACTCTAATAAACCCTGCTGTATCATGGAATAATCGTTCAGGGGTAGATACATTAAAACAGATCTATTGCACGACAGCACTAATGTTTTTAACTCCCACTCCTGCTTCAAGAGAGCTCTGGGTGCTCCTGATTACTTCCTTATTTTGCTTTTAATTGGAATTGTTTGATGCCTGCAGCCTGTTAAAATGAGCTTAAAAATATACTGATATTTAAGGTGCCTTTATTCCTACATCCCCGTGTTGCCCCAGTATTGTATGTATTTATCTGGATTTATAGCAGAGAGCTCCGGTGGCAGCAGTGCTTACCCGAGGGAGAGATGTGCCTCCAGGAGATGGAAGGCTCTGGCTTCCCTGTGGCCAGGCACACCAGCGTCACGTTGCTTCCCTCGTTCACCACGATGTCACTCGAGATACGGAATATCTTGGGAGAAACTGGAAGGAAAGAAGGAGAAAGTTGTGAGGGGGAGCTGGGATACCCACACTGATGGCAACACACGCAGTTGTGGAAAAATTAACCGTGCAAAACCCTTGTCCAAGTGTGGCCACACCAAATTTCCATCACCTTTGCAGAAGCTCAGCCATGGATTCCAAATGCTAGGAGTAAGAAATCAGCAATTTCCTCTGTTTCCTGCAGAGCAGGCAGTGCTAGTGAGTTCCCACAAAACTGCTAATGAGGGATGCTCTCGTTTAAGAGAAGGTTGAGCTTGCTCATCATGTCAGTTGAGAAGAAGATGAAATTAAAGGTTTCTTGTACTTTTAAAAATAAGGATATCTATTACATAGGATGGAGCCATAGAATCACTTTGACTGGAACAGACCTTTAAGATCATCAAGTCCAACCATTAACCCGGCGCTGCCAAGTCACCACTAACCCGTGTCCCTCTGCTCCACGTGGAGAGTCACATCTGAAGACTAAAACACATTGATTTCAGTTTTAGGCTTGCAGCAGCGACGTGGCTAAGAAAAAATAAGCTACATTTTTTTTTCTCTCTTTCATTTCATCAGCAGAATTCTGCACTAAACTCCATTTTCTGTACTATTTATACATCTGGGCACAAGAGAACAGAGTTCCACATGGATGGAAAATGATGGAAAGCATGAAATGCCTGCCCTTAAGGGAATGCCCTCCTTCTCTTGCTGTTGCACAGGGAGCAAAGGAACTCAGGGTCCTGGCAATGAAGGCAGGGACTCCAGGCTCCAGAATGAATCTTTCTTTCTGAAGAAATACATTATTTCTTTACATGTCTCATTATTGCATTTGATAGAGAAATCAAATCCATGTGGTAAGAAGGCATCTCCTACCCATGTTTCTGAAAAGCACCATTCTCTACATGATAAATAACAAATTTTGTACAAGCATCAATAAAAGATACAGATTTCACATCTGGGTGTTCTGGAGCCTTCTTTAATGACTCCTTTGGAATGGAAGTGCCCTACGAGGTAAACAGGTACCAATGAAATGAGGAAAAAAAAGGTTTCGCTCTTCCATTGCTCTAACCCAGCTGGAGCTTTACTCTCCTGAGTGTCATAGTCTAGTCTCACTGATTTGCTCCAATTTGTCACCACCAAAAACCTACAGGCATCTTTGCATCTTTGTGAGCTACGTAAATTAAAAGTCTAGGCAGAGTATTTTGAATTAGCAGAGAAACATTATCCTTAGGGAAAACAAAGGCCCGGAGAAGGCTGAACCTCCCCCAGCTCTTAAAGCAGTGCAGGTCAGTATCACCCGCCTCTGAAGTTCAAGCAGGTTTACACAACCACTTGAACAGAGAAATTCTTCTGAATTTGCCACAGCCTGACTCTCAAAGGTGACAATCGCAGAATCAAATCCCAGAACCATAGAATGCTTAGAGTTGGAAGGGATCTTAAAGATGAATTCACTCTTCCCTACTTCACTTGACCTGAAAAAGCACACGGTGACTACAGAGCATCTTTAGGAGCTGGAACATACAGAAGACTTATTTCCATGTAACGGCATAAGTTATTAATCTGATTTCTTTGCAGATCCCTGTAATGAACCCGTTACTCAATGTCCTCCTGCAGAGTTCCCTGAGGAGACCATGAACATGCCCACCCCACGCCAGCTCTGCCATGCTGTGACCCTTCCTCAGGGTTGCCCATGCCCTGAAACGGGGTGTTGATAACACAAGTCTCCCCCACTGCTCCATCCCAATAGCAACAGCAGTAGCCAAAAAATAAGGAATTCTTATTTCTGTGCATAGAGTATGAAAAACAAATCTACTTCCTAAAGACGGCTCGTGAGGGATTATCCTATCTGAAATGGAGAAATCCATCTGAGAGCAGAATATCAGGAGTAATGTGGCACACACGGTGGCTTTAGACAGGCTGCAATATTTTAAAAGTATCTTCTTAAATCTGAGCTACTTATTTCTTTATACTTCAAGATGGACCATACTTCCAGAAAGTCAAAGTGAAGGAATTGAATAACTCAGAACAGTTCTTTTCACAAGTAAATATATACAATTGACTGATCCAGTATCTGTTTGGAATTGTGGAAATAACCTCCAGATTAAGTAAATGTTACGGTGCCAGATTTCCAACAGCATCAAACTTCTTACTCGAGGTTCTGCACCTTTGCAGGTAGAAAAAGAGAGACTTGCTCGTGTTTTGGCATTACTACAGCAGCATCTTCATGGGATTTTCCACACCTACCACCTAATGCTGTTTATCCAGGTGATTTTTATTTGCCTTAAACTCATCACTGAGGATGTGGATGGACCCTGCTGTGCTGCCAGGATGGCACCCGGGTGGCCAGGACAAAGTAAAGCAAGTTAGAGGAGGTCTCCTGGTGCCCAGGCCATGCCACGGCCAGGGTCAGGCTTAGTCTGTCTCTTCCCTGTATCCATCACCAGAAAATGGGTCGGTGAAGTGTCCACTCGTGGTCCAGTGGACTGAAAAAAACAAATTAGAAAGATCATTCCATTAATTTCAGTGGGAACGAGGAGTCCTTGGTGTGCCCTACGGCTGGTCCTTCAGCAGAGCTGCTGTAGCTCCTGTGGGCAGAGGGCCACAAGGGTCCAGCAGAAAAGCTGGCTCACAGAAGCAATTGTAATGAAATTTCAAAAAATACAGATTTCCCAAGAAAATGCAGTGACAGCCCTGCCCCAGGCAGGGATCTGGAATTGAAGCAATAGATTTCATTCGGTTCACACAGACGAACAACATTTCTTTTCCAAGACAAAGATCAACACATTCTACTTTCTTTGCTGCTTCATGCAGGCGTTGTCTTTGCCTTCCTCTGCCTTTACTCACAGCTTTTATTTGTTCTCTCTCACTCGCTGCCTTTCACAAAAATTAGCACATTTTCCTGAAAGCTGAGGCCCCCAGCCCTGGGCTCCCTCCTGCAGCTCCTGCTCTCTCCCTCTCCTCCCTGCTTTAGGATGGCCACCAACTTTGCCACCTTCGTTGTAGGTTTTGCCTCCCATGTTTATCTCCCAAACCTACTGCATTTGGTAAAATATTTTAATTTCGTGTGTTCCTATGGCAAACAATTTGAAAATCCTTCCCCAGTGGTTCTCCGTGTCACCCACAGTTATGGAGTGCAGAATTTGATATGAATGAAATCCAAGTTTATCACCAGATTTGCGGCCCGTACGGCCAGAGGGGCCACAGGATAATTTAGTCTAGTTTAGACAATCTGCTCCTTTGGATAATTTTTCATACTCCTTCCCACAAACCCCAGAGTTGCCCAGTTTCACCCCAAAGGACAAACAGACACCGGCGATTCCCTCCCTGTGGCTGTTGGGAGCCTACGGGACTGGTGGTACCTCGTGTTCCCAATCCATTACATCCAAAATATGCAACAGCTGTATATAATCTTTGAACATACACTATTTTATAGCAGTGTGTACAGTACCTATAGGACCATGGTTCTAAACACGTGAGGGATGCACTTCTGCCAGGGAGCGAGGAAAAACCCTCTCCAGCCTGTGACAAAGACTGGAATCTGATCCAGAAGGTATGAACTTTTCCTGCTTTTTGAGGCTTATCCTCAGGAATTTTGCAGTCTTTCCAGGGGAAGATTGGAGCTGTGGCATGGCAGAAGATGTGGAATCTTCCGTTCTTACCAAGTGCAGATTAAGTGATGTTCATAGAATCACAGAATGGTCAGAGTTGGAAGGGACCTTCAAGATCATCCAGTTCCAACACCCTGCCCTGGGCAGGGACACCTCCCACCACACCAGGGTGCTCCAAGCCCCATCCAGCCTGGCCTTGAACCCCTCCAGGGATGGGGCAGCCACAGCTTCTCTGGGCAACCTGTTCCAGTGCCTCACCACCCTCACACCAAAGAACTTCTTCCTAAAATCTAATCTAAATCTCTCCTCTTCCAATTTAAAACCATTACCCCTTGTCATAGAATCACAGAATGGTCAGAGTTGGAAGGGACCTTAGAGATCATCAAGTTCCAACCCCCCTGCCCTGGGCAGGGACACCTCTCCCTAGAGCAGGTTGCTCAAAGCCCCATCCAGCCTGGTCTTAAACACTTCCAGGGATGGGAAAGCACGTGCTATGTTCATTCTCTAATTGCCTGGGCTCTTCTTTAGTCCAGGGTTTTATGTGGGGAAATGAAATAAAATCCAGCAGGAGATGTTCGGTAAGCCTTATTACAGTGGCACCGAGCAGGTTGCATCGTTGATGCATTTCCAAAATAGAATTAGAAAATAAATGAGTAGAAGCCATGCATTGACTAAAATAACAGCAGAGCAGAGAAGTGCAGCCCTCCTCTATAACGTAATTCTGTAAAGTTACAGAAATGCTACAACATCATCCACTACTCATGAAAAATTGTAGATTTTATTAACGATTGCCTAGGAAGGAAGGCCTTCTGTCCCGTGGCAGAACCCAGCTTCTACAGGGAGTATTTCTGGAACCTCACAGCTTAAGGCAAATAATGATTTCTGGTGTGTTGGTCGGCTGCTAATTCTTCTGCTGTTTACTGACTGTTAGGGATCATTACATTCAGATCGCTAAAATCAGTGGAATTTATTAATTACGACTAGAATATTTATGCACAGCCACAACGGAAAGTTAATATTTAATAAGAATTAGAAAATGTTTATTTTGCCTGCATGCTCCTTACCATACCTCTAAAAACTCTGATCTACGAGCAGATTTAGCTTCTAATATCTGCCGAGCTGAGCTTCCAGCGCAGGCTAAATCCACTGCAGAGACACTCTCCACTTCAACAGCCACAGTCTTTCCCCCATCCCACATGGCAGCCGTGAAGGTCAGAAAAAAGCCATTAAATACAGCAAGGAACAAACGTTTCTGCAGTGCATGGATTAGAGACACGCGTAAGGAAGAAGATAACAAGCCGGGATGAAAGAGAAATTAAAATCCCAAGTAAATTTAGTGCAAGGATCCAAAATGAAAATCTGACATTTTCCCTTGAAATGTTTTTGAATGAGTAACTTCCCATTTCTGTCACTTTCTGGGATGCAAAATAAATCAAAGTAAAAGCCAAAGGTCTTTGGTATCTAAAACAAACAAGAAAAAAAAATATTATTTTTTTGGTTTGTTGACGAAACTTAAGGTAATGCTAAATATTTTGGAAAAAGATTTATATTTCAGTAAAGCTTCATTGGCTGCTCAGAAAGCAGTCTATGACATCGGTCTACTTAAATTTGATTAATTGAGAGAAAAATCCAGAGCAGAAGAGGAACGTGGAGGAACAAATTGTAATTCAGCCTCACACCGCAACACCCCCGGGGTCACAGCGTGAGCCCAAGGTGCAAACCCACCCCCAGGCAGCTTTAAACCCCCACCATCCCCATCCTCCATGTGCCTGGATGAGTGCATTCTCTAAAAGGTTTCTGTAAATGACCAATAAGAAGAAAATTTCATCATTTTCCACTATTTCCTTTCTCCCATTCCTCATCCAGAACAGTGATTGCACTCGGCTTTAATAAGCAATTTGTCAATATTACAGGATAGCGAAAACGTGGGGAGCAAACTCAGGAAAGTTGTTTACCTGGTTGGTTTGCACAGAGTTTTGCTTAAACATTCACCAGAGCTTACAGCCACTACAGCCTTTAACAAATTAATCACCTTGATTAGAGGTGCATACCGACGGAGTGTGGCATGAGGGGAGCGGCCGCGGGTTTATTTTCCCCTGGGCTGTTTATAACTGAGAGAAATAAATTTCTTTCTGTTTCCCAAAGCAATTAGGACAAACGGCGTGAGAATGAAGTTCAGGCAAGCCTTAATGGAGAGCTCTTCTCCAAAAACTAGTGAGCAATAATAATGATAACGTTAATAACAAGAACAGTCATTTCCTTCCACCCTGATGCCACCAAGGTGCAGCCCATCAGAACCAGCCCATCAGCTCCAGAGCAGCCTGTAGGTGACAACCACCCGTGGTCCAAGCCTCAAGGTCCTGAAGACAAACCAAACGGAGGTGGGAGGCATTTGCCATCAGGAAAGATCCCACAAAAACCTTCACAAGACCAGCTGGGAGCTGCCAAAATAGGTTTTCACCCCCAGAGTGGGCTTTGTCCCTGCTCACCCTGACCCCGTCCAGGTGTCCCCTGTCCCCAGGGTGTGATGAGCTGAGCCACCAGCACCACTGGAGTAAGAAAGACCATTCATGTACAGAGGAGTTTATGAAGCACCGGGGACTCCTCAGTGATAATAAAAAGATCAATCTCAATGTAATGTGTGAGCATGAGCAGGCAGGAAACTCTGTGAGCTGCACTCACAGCCAAAAATCTGAAAAAAGAGGACAGAACAGGAGGGGATTATTATTTTCTCAGGCTCCCTGTGTTTTCATTTCCTCATCGGGTGTTTCTCTCTGGCATTTGGGAGCTAATCACCCTCTGATCCCACCCCAAAAGGCTCCTGGACCTCACAACACCCCTTCCCATCCCTCCAGCAGCGTGGGACCCGTGGGCTCCGGGCACTTCTCCAGAGGTGGTAGTGGAGACACCACATTCCTCCTCCCACCAGCTCACACCATCCCTGGGCGAGGGATACTAAGGCAGTGACCATCTCTGGATCTTTATAAAGCCTGTCTTTAAATATATATATTTTTTTCCATGTATACATAGATTTTGTAATATTTTCTTTGCATTTGCCTTCTAAAATGTCAAAAAAAAAATATCTAGGTGTGAAAATACAAAATGCATGGAGTTTGGGGTTTTTTTGGAGATATTTATCAGAGATAAGAACACATCAGGTCCTGACTTAGGCTAAGAACCTCCACCAGTTCCTCCCACTTGCTCCCAGGCAGCGATGGGAGCACGGGCTGTGGTGGCCAGCGGTGGCCAGGACCTGTGGTACGTCCATCCAAGGCTTCTCCCTGCTCTGGCAAGGGGACAACCCGCCCTCAGCAGGCAAAGGTACTGCATTTCCCCATGGGGGTCACCATCAGCTGCATCTCTGAACCCCACACTGCTGGAACAAGAGTTGGGGACCCCCGTGACCCCAGGTGTCTGCTCCAGATGCTGAAAACCTTGTGCTGTTCCCTCCCTGCAGCCAGAGTAATTCATTGCTTTGCCTTCCTAATCTGCATATTGATTTCATTAGCTTGTATAATATCTAGAAATCACCAACATGACATAAGAAATAGATTATTGTTCTTCTTTTTATGGCTTGGACATAATAATTAGTTTTTATGACAAATACACAGAAAAATTAAAATGTGCTTATGAGGGTTATTAAAACCAGCGATGAACTCCATTTGCCACTAATTGAGAATCTATACGACTTCTCAGCTCGCAATCATCAGATCTCCCAGCATCTGGAAAACCTTCCACTTTACAAATGGGTCTGTTTTCCAAAAGTTTTCATAGATTTTAGCACACGCACTTGCATGAAGATTTCTTGTAAAAAAACCCCAAACCCTAATTTCATATTCTTTCCTTCTCTTATTCTTGCCATTTTAATCAGAAGGATGAAGCAACTTGGGACTGAGCAGCCAGACTGGAAGGAAAAAAAAAAAAAAACAACGAAGGAAGAAAAAGGACAGTTAATAAAAGGAAAGTTTTTATGGAAAAAAAAGGAAAAAGTTGAAAAGTGGTTATTAGGAATCAGTAATGGGCTTGAAGCGTATGCGGCTGGGAAGAGGGGACCTGCATCAGCAGCCAGCGGGGTCTGCAGCTGGCCACCCCACCATCTGTGGAGCCCATCAATACCCAGCACCGAGCAACAAAAAAGTCATAATATTGCCAAAATCAGGCCGCTGCCACCACTGCGAGGTGTATTAATTAGCAGAAACAGATGTAACTTATTTCCAGGAGATTACGCTGGCTGATATCCCGCGCAGCACTTAAAGCTGCTGCTAATCCAGCCCCGGGGCTAATTAGCCAGGGAGGTTGGGGGGGTTGCGCTGGCCAAGCTTCACCCCTCGCTCTTCACCCCCCATCCCAGCTGTAAATCCAGCCCTTGTGCCCTGGGAGAGGCTTCACACGGAAAGGAGAAGGTGCCAAATGTTTCTGAAGAATTGTGAAGAATCCCCCGAAAGGCTGGACTTTGTGCAGGTTACTTTAGTAAATGAAAGTCAGAGTGTTCCACTGCAAAATTCATAAGGCACCATAAATCAGCGTGCTTCCAGTGCTCCAAGAGGCAAGGAACTATTTCACTGCCTCAAAAAGCCCTTAATTTTGTCAAGATTTTTCAATTATTTATAGCTACATAAATCCTCCTCCTCTCTGGCAAACGTACGCCGTTTTCCTCCTCATTGCTGTAAACAATTTTGATCCCCACACACCTCTAAACGCCACCTCTAAAATACCTTATTTTAAAGTAAAAAGGAAAAAAAAAAAACCCAACAAAATGGTTTTTATAGTTGAACATATTGCACCATAATACCCATCATAAAAAAAGATAATTGTGCTTTTTAGCACACTGCTCCACTTTTACAGAGTTCTTTTTTTTATCCCTTTTTTTTTTTTTTCCAGAATGCATTAGGGTTGCCACACACAAAATATTATATTTTCCTCTCCTGGTGAAACACAGCGGGAGTTCTGGCTCCAGGGCTGGGTCCCCTGGAAAAGAAAAGCCTGGAGGGAGCAGGGTGAGTCCAGGAGGGGACCAGGAAGGTGATGAAGGGCCTGGAGCATCTCTGCTTCCAGGAGAGTTTGGGGTTGCCCAGCCTGAAAGGAGAGAGCCTGGGATCCAGCTGAAGTTCCCATCAAGCAGGAGCAGAGCAGCAGGGGTAAATCAAGAGCAAAGACTGAAGTTTGTATGCAGTTTGTTGAGTTCGGAACAAAACTCCAGTTGCTGAATTTGAAAGGGTCTGGATTCCAGAGAAGAAACCATTCGTGGTGGATAACGTTCCACCCCAAATTCCCAAATAAGGGCAAATAAGGGTTTTTTGGGGTAAAGAAACTCCTTGAAGACCAGGATAAGTGGAAATTGCAAGTTACAGCAAAACAAAAGTTCAGAATATTCAAGCCACATCCACCTGTGGAACCCATTGATTACCCATGTGCCCAGCAACATTTTACTGCTCCCAAACCCTAATGCCATGGAACGTGATTCTGTGCCAGTCCTGAACCGTGGCCACAGCAGGAGCCAGGCCAGACCAAACCACAGCAGCACCTCACCTCCTTGGGGTGCTGAAAAGAGGAGGAAGAGGAAGAATCTGCATTCCCTGGAGCCTTTCAGGCATGTGGTTTTGGTGTCACCCCAAGGGCAGCTCCTAGATGATCAAACCTGGTGCCAGGCGTGACCCCAAACCACGGGATGGCCTCAGAAGGTGGCAGAGCTGGCTCGCAAGGAAAGTCCAAGGACCTCCCTTTGTCCCTCCTGCACCCACTGAGGTCAACTTAAGTGTTTCTAAATGCGTAAAAATGAAGGTAACCCTGTAGATGGCTCTCCATCTGACACCACTTGTTGTCCAGTTGAAGCCCCCTCCTTGCAATCAAATACTGCACAAAGATAACCCACGGACATTTTAATGTCTAACAACATTCAGCAACATATCCAGAGCTCAATAATTAGTGAGTTGTAAAATACCCCCAAAACATATATGATTCTTAGAGTATAGGGTGTACAGTTTTTAAACCAGTAGAGTAAACAGTATCAAGCAGCAGAGACCAGCCTGTGCTGGTGAGGCACAGATCTCCATTTAGGTGGCAATCAGTCACCAACTGGGAATACTGAGACTATTCCTTTGTTTTTATTTTTTTTTTTTTTTCTTTTTTGCATTTATATGATTAGTTCCTTAACAGCACTTTGATTGAGGAGCACGGCCTAAAGGTCCCCACCTCTTGCTTATTAAACACACTTTGTCTTGTGCGCGGAGCAGCATTGGCACTCGGGTTCTGATAAAAGAAATTACGGGTGGGCTGGGAAGAAAAATGGCTCTATCTTGACTCATCATTTATTTCCAATTCATGCCAGTGCTAAAGCGTGAGGAAAACCTCATGAAAGTAGTAGTTTTGCAAGTTTTTGATTAATCTCTTTTCCTCTTACCTATCACTAGCAGTGTAGCCATAATTTGTACAGACTAATGCAACAGCCCTTACGGTTTAACTAGAAATTGATTATCGGGTGTTGTCTGTTATCAATTTATTTCAGAACAACTTGAATATCGGTGTTAAATTCTAGAAAAAAAGGGCCCAAATTGCCACAGGAACCTGCTTGTGCAGAACTGGGAGGAAAAAAATCCAACAAAAAAGATGTGTAAGCAAGAATTCTGTCTGTTGTAGCTGCTGCGTTTCCCAAGACCCCCAGACCCCCCGCTCAGAGCGAAGGCTGCGGGGCAGAGTTTGTTCCCATGCTCAAAGTTCTTTGAAAGGCAAACACGACAGCTTGCTTTTTTTTTTCCAAGCCAATCGAAGGGTCTTCATCTCTCACCCGCAGTTATTTTGTCATGCAACCATTTTTTCCATCAATGAAGAAGCGGGGCCTCTGCAGATAATCATTCTTCAATTTCTGATGCCAGAGATATTCCCTATTTTCTGTGACTCATATTGTTCACTTGGTAAATGCAGAGAGAAGGGAGAGGACGAGCACTTGTTCTCTCTGCAGCCCTTTCATCACTCTCCTACATTTTTTCATTACTGTACTCAATTTATCACTGAGAAAATACAGAAATAGAAAAGCCACATTCTTTGCCTGGAGATGGATTTGTTATCAGGGGCTTGATGCTTTTTGTAAAGCAGAAGAAACGAAGAAAGTAAAACTGCCATTTCTGTTAATTCATTTGCAAAAATCTGGTTTTAAATCAGAAGAAGCTTACTGAACCAAAAATCTAGCAATATTTTATTCTTCCCTCAAAGCTTTCCATCTTCTCTCTGCTCACTTTGGCTGAATACATTTGCCTGCAACTCAAGCACATCTGGGTGGCGGGGTTTTCTAACCACAGTTTCAGCAAGCTAAGAGTAATTAGATGCTTTTTTCACTGACTATCTAATCATTCTTCTCAACTTTTTTAGCACAACTGAAATTGGCTAAAATGAAAAGCAAATCACTTGATTTCCAAAAAAAACCCCACCAAAACCCTGACTGATTCTTGCTACGAATAGAACCGTAACGGGATGGTGCAGTGTTAGGACTTTCTGGTATGAAAAAATTGGAATTAAAGAGAAAAGCATGTTTCTGCAGACTCTGAAGTCCTGGAAGGAATGATGTCCCATAACACAGCACACACCAGTGCCCTGCAACAGGGGCAGCGGGACGTGGTGCAGCCTCAGAGAGAATCCCTCTCCCATCCCCCATGAAGACTGGCAGAGCAGCCCCAACCCTGGACAGAAAAAAAGAATGATTTCATTTGGAAAAGCTTTCAGAAAGATCACAAACTACTTTCGGCAAGCAGTGGTCTTCAATCAAAGCTCTGCTAAGGATTTAATCATGTAAATGCAACAACAGGGAAAAAAAAGAAAAAGGAAAATAAAAGAGGCAATAACCTACTGGCTAAAACTAAAGTTTTCCCAGCTGGTGACTGATTGCTGTCTCAGTAAAAGGTCTGAGCCACAAGGATATTCTATTTTAGCTGCTCTGTTTTAGCTAATTTAGCACACACTGGTATCAAAGTACTCTGAAAAATCAGGGATTCTTTCTGTGTGTCTTACAGACCGCTAAACACGTGATTTATTTAATTATTTCCCAGGCAAATGACATTAAATTTACTTTACATTTTGATTCTAGGAGGGATTCTTCTCTGCTTCAGACCTTCCCGCGCACCCCAGCAACCCCAGCCCTCTGGCTGGCACTGGACACCCACGTCCTGCCCCTGCAACGGCTTCTCCATGAGAACCAAGCAGTCCTGGGAAGGATTCTGGGAAGCCTTACCTCAGATACAGATGCAGAATTCTTACATGCAGAAGCAGTGACAATGTTTGATTAATGAAGTTACTCTAATTCATTAAAAATGTAAATAAAGTTTGTGCACAAAGGTTGTTCTTGAAGAGCCTTTCCAATTTGGCGAATTCAAACACTTCGTACATCCACACCTGGGATATAATGAGATTTTAATGGCATGTTGTAACAGAAAATAGGTAGCCCCAAAAAGATGACTGATTAAAAATATGAAAATGAGCAAAGATCAAAATAATACAACGCTCAATCTAGTTTGAAAAAAAAACAACTCCACCATATTCATTTTATACACCAGCATTTCCAGGGAATGATGACTAGGAAAAGACAAGAAGAAATTTGCTTATGTCAGGTAAGAAAGGGACACCCTGGGGAAAGAGGACGCACATTTGTCAGTTAAAGTACAGTCTGAATAAATTTGCATAAAGCAGTCAGAATGCCTCAAAAACCTCACGGGCCACAGGAAACTTCTGCAGACCTCTCTCTGGTCCCTTCCCCAGAACCCCAGCGCGAGGTGGGCTGGCTGAACGTGTTACCTACCAGCATTCTCTTTCCTAGCCACTACAGTCTGCCAAAAATATTCAAAATCCTTTCTTCCTATGCCATTGGAAACGAGCTACACTGTCCTCATTTCTCCAGAAGGTGTCAATAAGTTGCTAGTTATTATACCAGGACACACACTTATTATTCCCTTAAAAACCCCGCTATTCCTCTTTTCTTTTCAGACAGCAAGCTAAATACTACAAGGTTCAATTTAAAAGCAACAGAAAATCCCAGAAAATCAAGCCAGAAAAGCAATGTAAGGTAACGATCCGGAGTCCATCCATTTCCATCCCACATCACTGTGGATAAAGTGACAGCGAGGGAGAGGTTACTGATCTGGGGTGTGCAGGCTGAAGTCGCTGGGTACAAACAGAAAGAGGGGACACGGAGAAGCAAGAAGCAGGTAAAAGGCAGAAACTGGGTACCCACAGATTTTGAAGATGCATTAAAACACGAGTGGGCATAGGATCTTTCACTGAAGTATTTCATGCAACGTACCAAGTACCAACAAAAAACAAACCTAGAATGGAAATGAAGTAAACACCATCATCTCATGGGCAAAATGAGAATATTTGAAGTTTTTCCCAGAAAAACCTTCAATACACTTGTCGCCACTCTTGCTATCACATGAAGGGCATCGAAGATGTGCAGTGATCCAAGACGTTTCCCTGTAACTGTGCATTTCTCCTTTTGGAGAATTCTACAGGTTGGATTTTTCCCCAGCAAGGCTGGCTGACAGATTTACATTGTATTCCCAATATAGTTATTAAAATAATTTCCCTTGACAGTTCTGCCTGCATCACTCCCCCTGCTCTGAATCCCAACCATATGTCTCTGCTTACTTTGCATTTTAAGTACCTGAGAAGCAATTCATCGTCCTTAACTCTCCAGGACATGTCCACTCTCACCCAACATCATGTGAACATGTGATCTGATCGTGTCCATGGCCATTTGCACCATCTTCCCCTTCCAGGAGCCCCACGGGAAGGTCCACATCTCCCTGGGGACCCACCACCCATGGGATTTCCACACCAAAGCAGTTGAATTCAGCTGCCCATCACCTGGGGATAGCAAACATCATCACAGCACCTCAAGGATGCTGCCAGGTATTGGGGAGCTGAAAGTCAAGCCTTTCAAATGTCAGGTGGACTTGAAAAGAGGCATTGGCCCATGGTTCCTAGGAAAAACTCCTGTACCTTGTCAAATGGCATCTTAAAAACAGGGCTGAAAGGAACAGAATCAATCAACAACTCAACCTGTTTCAAGAGAAGATCAGGAATATTGGAGACATCTCTGGCACGTGTTGGTCTCACATTCATAGAATCATAGAATGGTTTGGGTTAGAAGGAACCTTAAAGGCCATCCAGTGGCACCCCCTGCCCTGGGCAGGGACACCTCCCACCACACCAGGTTGCTCCAAGCCCCATCCAGCCTGGCTTTGAACCCCTCCAGGGATGGAGCTTCTCCCAGCTTCTCTGGGAAACCTGGGCCAGGGTCTCACCACCCTCACAGCAAAGAAGTTCTTCCCCACATCTCATCTTCTCTTTCAGTGTCAAACCCTTCCCCTCATCCTGTGGCTCCCCTCCCTGATCCAGAGTCCCTCCCCAGGTGCCTTGTGTGGTCCCTCATGGCAGGGATCTCCCCAGGTGACCTGCTCGGGCTCTTGTCTGCCCACAGGAGGGAAACCTCCTACTCTCAACCTCCTTGCCGGGAGGTTTTCCCAAACACTTGGTCCTGCCCTTTGTGTCCTCCTTGTAACAACTGTGTGAACACCTGAAAATTTGTTTTAACCCGCCCTGATTCCCCGTCTGCAGACAGGAAATCTTTCACATTTTTATTGGGTGTTTTATTTCCTACTGCTATTTATTTTTATGCATTTCATTTTTATTCTCCTTTGAGCTTTCCTTGCCTTGCCTAAAACTTTTTTTTCTAAATTATTCTTCCCCAAATTGGGCATCCATCAGGGACAGATAAAGCCAAACAGCTCCAAAGCACTTCCCGCCCAGGTATTGCATCTCCAGATGACACCTGCCCTTTTCCTGCAGTATTTATGTTGTTGTCTGGGGTTTAACACATGGCCTGCTATAACTCTCCTGAAGCACTGCTGCCCGCGGAGCTTCCACTCATTTGTGTATTTGATTTCTCCCTGAGTCCGCTGCCTCGCGCTGTCCTTATTGAATTCCATCCTATTGATTCCGGGCCGCTTCTCAAATCCATCACTTTGCATCCCAAGCCTGCTGTCCCCAGCACTTGCTCTTTGATGTCACCTGTAAATTATATAGATGTATCCTCTAGTACTTCACCTCATTCATCTACTGAAATCCGTATTAAATCCTTCTGGAATCACGACAGACCCGTTTGACGCGTCCTTCCCGCCAGGCAGTGAATTATTGACAACCACTCCTTCGGTATTATTTTTAACAAGCTGTGTACCCACCTTGCTGCAATTTGGTCTGGGCTGTCGTTCCCTAATTTTGGGAAGAGAGAGAGCCAGGACTGACTGCGGGAACATCACTCTAACGTCAAGATGCGACTCCCATCTGCTGCCTGACCTTTCCTGGGAGGCGAGGTACCTTCTCGGGGAAGGAAATTAGACTGGTCTTTCATAATGCCTGCTTTAAAAATTAATGTTGCTCGTTCATCATCCAGTGCCATTTGATTGTTTATGAGATTCCCCCTCCTTTTTTTTCTTTTTTTTGACGCGCTGATTCCAGGCTTTATTCAGGTCAAAGGTTAGGCTCACTTTTTTATATTTTCTGGAGTCTTCTGCTGATGACTTTTTAAAAACTAAATACTAGGTTTCGTCTCCCCCCGTGGTTTTCCCAAACAACTGCTCTCAGAAACTGGAGGGCAAATGGTTGGTGCTGGTTTATGTGATGCACCTCAACGTTTCATTTGATCTTTCCCTACTTTGGCTGCCATCAGTGATGCTCTCCAGCTCCTGCTGGAGGTGGGGCAGAGGGAGGTCTGGTCTCTGCACACACGGACCCATGGGGGAAGCATCTGCTTCCCTTTGGGTTCTGCTCTCCATGGATAGAGGAGGAGGTGGAGGGTCAGAGGAAGGATGGGGGACCCCCAGGTGTCCTGTCCAAGCATTGTGCTCAATTGGATAACGAGATCATCCTGACCCAACGGCATGTTTCCATGCACCCAGAGATGCCTCCTGTTATCCCACCACGGGCTATTTTTACTCAGGAAAATGGTTCTCTGCCGGTAACGAACACAAAAACACACTCAGCAAGTTTTGAATGAATTGACTCAATTCAGATGAACAGAGGCTTGCTCCCCGAACTAAGTCAGTTGGTAGGTATTTATTTTTGTTCTCACTGCGCAGCCTAGAAATTAGCAATGATTATCTAACATTTAAACTTGGAATTACTTCTTTCCACATTATTAATTTCTTCTCTGGAGTTCCTGCAGAACCACCCCCCCGGCACGTAGGTGCGTGGTGAGCGCTGAGATTTAATCTTCACGAGGTCCCAGTGACACGGCAAGCATTACTATTAATGAGGATTAATGGGATTATTAATATTCCCATTTTACAGACAGTTAACACCGAATTGAAATCAAACTGCTACCTGCCTGACAGTTTTGGGTACCCAACCGGAGGCAGCGTCTTCTGACAGAATTCAGACTTTCAGTGTCTGCCTGCTGCAGGAGATGCCGTGGAGGATGGCAGAGCTGGCTGCCACCAGAGCAGAACCAGAGGTTACCACAGCTCGAGATTATGTTGACATTTACCCAGAAAAAAGGGAAAAATAACTCTGCTTCAGGTTCCTAACTTTGCACCTTCAATATTATTCTGATGAAAAACAGCATCAACAACAAATGAGCATTCTGTGCCTACAGCCAGAACTCCAACCAAACCTTAAAGAATTCCAACTCTGAACAAACCTTGAAGAATTCCAACTCCAACCAAACCTTGAAGCCTTCAGCCACCAAAACCCGGTGTTTGTTCCACCCAAACAGAGGTAGGAGTAGTTTTATTTCTGAAACAGTTACAGAACTGCTCCATATGACATTTGGGGTCCTCGAGTATTGGGGTACCGAGCCCTTTGCTGTGTCACCCAGAAACTGGTAGACTTCTTCTGAGAGAAATGCAGTCAGTTTTTCTGCTTTTCCCACAGGCTCAGCCCAGCACAGCCGAGAGACAGCAACAGGATCAGCCCATGCTGATCAGCAGAATTAGAAGAATTTCAACCAGTCATTGTCCTAATTCTGGAATTTATAATGTTTCCAACTCCTACAGCGTTGCCTCAAGTGCAGTCCCTGGGCTAGCAAGCATCTGAGTGCCACCAGCTCCCTGTCAGGGTGTTTAATCTGAGGAGGAATGGTCCAAGTGAAAATTTTACCATAATTTCATCCGTGGAATGAGAGCAATAGATTCAATTTCTGTTTCCACTGTTCCAGTGACATGTACACTGCCCTACACCACACCATTCCCATCCTGAATGTCTCTGCTTACAGAAACCAATAACAATGAAAAATGTAGAAGGATTCTATGCACTTGTCCCTAAAATATTACACTGATTATTAAGAAGCCCCATAACAAGGAACAAATCCAATCTGCCCTGCTATGCAGAAGGATCCCAAGGATGGGGTGGGCGAACCTCTTCTTCCTCCTGCCCATCACCAAGCCTGTTCCTATGAAAACAAGAATCAGCCGCGGAGATGGGAGTGGTGAGGAAGCCGTGCACAGGCGGGACATCTCGGAGTTGGGAGGCTGCTATGATAATTTCCAATTTCAATCAAGGATGAGCCATAGCAAGGCTTTTCCAGCTGTTAAAAGCCGCCTTTACGATGCGAAAGGCTCATGATGAGACAGTACCATCATCAGACATTTCTGCCAGGATGAAATAGCTGTTTGCAGTGCGGGGCTGGAGGATTTACTCACTGTTGTTTTCATCCTTTCCCCTGCATAGCAACAGGGGTTATTAAGAGCATCCTGTGAAATATTGGTTCGGGGACTCCGTGTTAATGAATTTCTCCATGCTGGAGACACTAAAGACTGACAGAGTCAAAAGCACTCGCGCCAGTGGAGGTTGTTTTATCCACAGAACCGTGGTTGAGGAGCAGACATGATTACAATATACAGTCGTGAATTAGTCAGGGAACTTTTTATTTGTGGCCAAATTGATTTTTAAAACTCATTTAGGGTACGGAGTCGTGGCTAAAGCAAAAGGTAATATGTTAACCAGTGTTTCGAGCTCCTCACCCTGGCACAAAGGGTCAGGCACATGAAGAAACCAGGTGACTTCACTAGAGCAGCCTCTTGTGAGGATCCAAGAATAAATCCATATCTGATTTCTGAGTGTGCGATGCTGTGGCCAGGTTCTGATGCTGAGGCCAGGTTCTGATGCTGAGGCCAGGTTCTGATGCTGATGTCAGGTTCTGATGCTGTGGCCAGGTTCTGATGCTGAGGCCAGGTTCCTGATGCTGTGGTCAGGTTCTGATGCTGATGTCAGGTTCTGATGCTGATGTCAGGTTCTGATGCTGAGGCCAGGTTCCTGATGCTGTGGTCAGGTTCTGATGCTGTGGCCAGGTTCTGATGATGAGGCCAGGTTCTGATGCTGTGGTCAGGTTCTGATGCTGAGGTCAGGTTCTGATGCTGATGTCAGGTTCTGATGCTGAGGCCAGGTTCTGATGCTGAGGCCAGGTTCTGATGCTGTGGTCAGGTTCTGATGCTGATGTCAGGTTCTGATGCTGTGGTCAGGTTCTGATGCTGAGGCCAGGTTCTGATGCTGAGGCCAGGTTCTGATGCTGCTGGCTCTGTTGGCCAGTGGAAAATGCAGCAATTTGGGCTGATACCCAGCGCTGTGGCAGGGAAGGTGCTGGGCTCACACCTAACACCGAGGGGCAGCCACAGCCACAGGGGACCAAAAAAGACCAGAAAAGTGGGTTATTCTCCAAGCCACAGAAGGGCAAGGGATTACGAGTGGAGTTTCCAAACGAGCACATGGCAAAATGACAAAGGTCTCTAGTTATGGCCAAAAAAAGCATTGGATGAGTAAATATCACTCCGTGTTAGTGATGAGATCAGTGCTAAGGGACAGTGTCTGCTGCCAAGGGGTGCCAGTGGAGATGGGAAAGCTCAGCTCAGTCACATGAAGAGCGAAATAAAAAGCAATAATGAAGAGATTTGGTTCCTAACATCAGTGATGAAGAGTGGAAGGCAGATCAGGGGACTTTCATAAAGATCAGAACTGATTATTGTAGAAGAATGTTTTTGAGAAAATACACCAACTAATATGTAAAGCAGAGAAAGGGAGCTAGTTTTACTATTTAAGTTTTCTCATCTTACTATGACACTCTATTAAAAAAAAAAAATCCCTCCAAATAATAAATCAAATCAAAATGTGTTTAAGAAGAAGTACGAAACACGCAGCACACAAACAATAATTTCCACAAGATCTCCTGGATGCCAGGAATGTGCACTGGGTATTGTTTCTCATCATACTGGACCACAAAAGAGGAGGGAAACACCTGAATTCCAAACCAGGCAGCAGCTGGCCTCTCTTAGGAAGGAAACTTCATCATTTTGGTGAAGTTAAGCTGTGGTTAAGTTGTTCCCCACCTCAGCTCGTACGAAGCAATAAACCAGGACAGGCAACGTGTTTCTGAAGGCTGCTCCCAGAGCTTTCCAGCCCCGGGGAAGTGCAGCAAGTTGCCAGGCACACACCTCCTCCGGCGCTGCTGGAAATGGAAACTAAAAGGGGAAGGCTCAGGTGAGGGGAACCAAACAGACACGTTTTGGAGGGATGATGAGAAATGGGGCAATTCCTTGGACAAACCACGGCTGCAGAGTGTGAGCCAGAGTCCTTTAAAACCTGCAAACGTGGAAACGCCCGGGAAAAAAAATCATCATGGCAGTTGTATTATAAAATTAAGGTTTTTTTGTGCACCTGCTTGCTGGCATCAGGCTAATCCCTATGAACAGCCCTGCTGCAGGGAATGGGGCTCAGAAGATGGGTTTGCCCTTGGGTGAAGGCGAAGTCCAGACCCAGCCGAGGAACCCTGCTGAAAAGTTACCCACAACATCATACAAGAGGCATTTTGCTGCTTAAATTCAACTTTCCTGTTCCTGTCTATTTAAATTCTTCTTTTTTGTTTAAAATATGCAATGTCAGAACACAAACCGGGCTGAGAATTCACACCGTGGACACGTTTCTTCTCACTTGAACCTGACCTAAACATTGCATGCTAGATGAGGAAACCCACACCGTAAGTCTGAATGAATAATGGATTATTTTTATGAGTACCCGAATTTCTAAGTTTGAAAAAAAAAGAATAACATTAATTCACATAGAACTGAGAAAGGAAAGTTTCAGGTTTGAGGAGTGAAACGAAAAACAATAAGATTTCTTTGGGGAAACATGGATGTTTTTCTCAACCCCACCCCAAACGCTGTGTTTCTTTTCCAGGGTACAGAACCCTGTCTAGCTCAAAAAACAAGGGCTGATAAGAAAAGGACAGCTGAAAAGCCGAAGGCACAAGACACTGATATCTAAGGAGTTATTCTAATTATCTGCTCCTGTGTATCAGTTAGGGGTCTGTTATCCCTCATATCACCCTTGGGCTACAGCGTGTGATAAGCAAATGGTGAGCGAGATCCTCTTCAGATAGCGAGGATAAATCTTGCCACAGACACAGGATCTCAGAAATTCACTGAGAACTGCATTATCTCTGACAAAAAGGACCCAATGTCTGTGGGCGAAGCTTCTTCAGATTTGTGTGAACCCCAGATGCAGTTCTCATCTCTCCACCTCCCCAGGTTGGTCTAAAAGGCACACCTGCTTTTTTTCACCAGTGTTACTCAAATATTCCCTGCAGGGTACCAGAAACAGACACCTAATACTTTAAAATCATTTAATCTACAAAGCCAGTTTTGGTAGGAAAGCTGGTTAGATGTAACATACATACCACATATATTTGTTTTTATTATAAATGAAGAAAACTATAAATAAGAAGCAACTGAAATGTGCAGTCTGCAATATTTCTGGCTTTTGAGTCACAGAGAGAAAAGAGCGCATTTGTTTAAGGAAATTGCATGCTCCACTGTAGCAGAAGGAAATCAGCACCTCACAAAGCTTGAGTCAAGCACCACGTCAGGAAGTGAACTACAGCAGTGCTTAAAGATCATATTTATAATTGGGAGNCCAACTCTGACCATTCCATGATTGCAAACCTAGAAGCGTAGGCATTCTGCAGCTGACTTCCACTGAGTATCTGTATTCATTATTTTATAGGACAGCAATATCGATTTTACTACATCAAATATTAACTATACTATTTGCCTACTGATCCTATTCCTTAATTATATTCAGTCTTTTTCACAATAAGAAGAATAAGCCGTTGACTGATCCAATCTGACATCTTCATAACAGCATTCCAAAGCCAGCAGAGAAGTCGGAAAGGCAGAAGGAATCAGAGCCACAGTATTTAATGCGATGTTTACATTTCAGCGGCAGGGAAGTGTCTCTGCAGAGTTATGATGTGGTTATCATCTGAAGAGAGAATTTTGGCAAATACCTTTGAACTGTGAAAGCCCAGGGCATCGCCTGCAAACAAGAGGAGAGTCGCGCTACGCCCAGCCCTCGCTGGAGAGAGATCCTGGAATATTTATGGGCAAAACACTCCAGCACGAGAACTCCATTCAATCCACCAGCCAAATAAACGTTGTCTTCCCTTTGAAGTATTTCAAACAGAAAGGCTTTTTTTTTTTCACAAAACAAGCCTTTTATTGTATAATGGAACTGTTGTGTTAATTATAATTCTTTTGCCAAGGATCTGTTTTACATAACAAAGCAAATTTCCCAACTATTAAGGAAATTTTCCAGTTTTCTCCTGGAGATGATAGAAGGAGAAATAGTGCTGTATTTTATATGCAAAGTGGGGATGATTAAAATTTCAGCCTAAATATAATAACATTTCTGAACCCTAAAGAAAGCATAATGAGTAATCTGCTGGGGACAACGGAACTGCCTCACAACTCTCTACTTAAGCCCTTAGTATTATAAAGCCTTATAAGTAAGCAAAAATATAACTATTTTGTCTCAGTGTAATGTCTTCAGAACTCTTGGCCTTGAGGCAGGTTTGAAAACCACAGGCTTAGGAACGTGCCTGTTTTATCTGACTCCTGAAGCGCCTGTTTATCTGCTCCCATTCAAGTTCACATCTCTCCTGTGAGGGTTTTTTTGTTTAATTTTTTTTCTTTTAAAAGGGCATATTAACTTGAAGAGATAAATGCTGAAGACATCACGTGGAAATAACGGATGCCAAAACCTGTAGCAAATGAAGAGATTTTGTATGTGCATCTCCTTGGGCAGAGCTTTCAAAATCTACCCGTGAGGGGCGGCAATTGTTTGCTAAAACTCCAAAGCTTTTATCTGAACAGCTGGGATAAAAGATCCATGATAAGTAGGTGCAATAGAAGTTAGAGTCACATTATAGGATGTATTAAGAATCAGTGCTCCATGGTTTTCATCTTGCTGTAGTTGTCTTGTACGGCACAAAAGATCTTTTACCATTTATTGCCCTTGCTACTGCCTCATCAATTACAACATGCAGGAAAAACAGCCCCAGTAACTGAAGCCCTACAGTTTTCATGATATGGTTCCTTTAAGGAGAGTCTTCAGAAGGTTCCTATGAATCAAGTTAGTACTGCACGGCTTGTGCTTTCAAGGGAACAACACATCACAGGGTCCGGGAAGATGAAATCCGCAGGAATATCCAAATCCTGAACAAACTGTCAACACCGAGGGAAGCTGCAGAGCCAAGCATCTGAAAAATCAGTGCAAGCACAGGATTTTCATGCCTGTTTGCTTCAAAGGACGCTCGGGTTTTGCTAATTGCCTCAAAGGGGGCCTGGATTGACTGTTTGCTGCAAACAGCCTTCTCCTGCAGCCTCTCCCGTGAGCCTGAGGACGGGAATGTTCAGGGTTCCTCGAGCTGTTCTTCTGAAATTCGCTGCCTTGGCTCCTCCTGTGAGATGGTTCATGTTGCTGCAGCCTGGGCTCCAAACCCTGCACCAGGTGGAGACTCAGACATCCTGGCCTTCCACATAACCACCTCCCCGGCACGAAATCCCAAAATATTTTCTTAGTTAAGGTATCCTAAAAGTCTGAATCATCACTGTAATTATCTAACAGGAAAGAGATGGATAATTTGGGTCACCCATTATCATGAACACTGTGTTTTTCTAAAACTGGAGAGGAAAGCCTGGTTCTGGGATGGCTCCAAGAGCTGCTTAAAGCTGCATCATCAAAAAGAAAAATACCTATTTTTTCAGCTTTACTTATAAAACAAGGACAAATGGAATCTAGTTGAGCAATATTAATAAACCACCACTGAATCTGCCTACTGAAGAGCAGTGACTCCTGACCAACGACACCCGCTTTGGAGGGTCTGGTTGCGAATGCTTACTGGATGGGAGATAATGAATCAAAGAATTACCAGTTGTGAATGCGTAGTTAACATGTTGAATTTTTCCCCCCTCTTTGTTCTTTCTGTTTGGGGATTTCAAATTAAATCACACTTTCAGTCACCATTGAAGTGTTTTTTACAACTTGCTAATGATACTGTAATTACTGCTTCATGTACCACATGCAGGCAATTTCCAGATCAAATCTGCAGCTATTTGATTAGACCAAGAACAGGACATTCCGGCTGCTATTCTACATCCAAGGGCTCCTGAGACATGCCCAAAGCATGAGGCTTTTCCCTAAAATAACCCACAGCTGGTATAACCACTACTCAGACATATCCATGTCCTCACCTATAGAGTAACCCAAGTTCAGGGCCATGAGGATGATGAAGAGGAGAGGCAGGAGGTGCAGCCCAGAGTTGGGGGGGGGAATGCTCAGGGGCTGCCCAGGCAGCATCTTCCCCGTCTGGAGGCCCAATTTGGAAAACCAAAGCCTCCTAAACTAAACCTGAGTGTGAAGGTGTTTCAAATGCTGCAGTGGGGAACAGCAGCAGCTTCGTTTCCCCGACAGAGCAGCCCCTCTGCAGCCTTGCCAGGGGTCTCAGGCAACTTCTGCATTTGCTGCCCGTCCTCGGCTCTTTCGATATAAAACAACTGAAAAATTTTCTTTATGACTTTACAGAAGCTGTGCAATCAAAGATGAACCTTTTTCCCATGGAGATTTTCCGGGCAGGAAACATTTAATCCATAACCTGTAATGCTTTCCTTCACATTTCTTACAACTCAGTGTTACAGTATGAATACGAGACTTTCCTCTTCAGTTGCTTTCCAGAAGTTTTCCTGAATTAGCACTGTGAGTTATTTTTTAAGATATGCGTCTCATTTTGCTCCTTCCAGCTGGTGGATTTCGCTGCTTGTGAATCTAAATCTTGTCATCATCCTCTCTTACCCTCTCTTAAGCTACAAAATCAAACCTAATCTCTAGGGGATTCCAAAAAGAAGACAGTGTATGAGAAGGATCTTCTTCAGTAAATCCATCCCCACGCTTGCTCATTCTCAGTAATTCTCCCACAGCCGTGAATCCAGCACAACTCACTCTACAAAATATTTTTCTTCTTTTCCTGCTCATAAAAACAAGCCAGCGTGCCCCATCCAATAAACTGAAAGGGAAGAACTGTATCTCCGTACACCGCGGGTGGGATTTAAAGAGCTAATATGCAATTCTTATTTTTCATTTAATTAAATCACCTCTGCAATGCAGACAAAGTTTGCCCCAGCTCGGTAGAAGATGTACCGAAGTGAATGAGTACCCAGACACAATAACATCCCTGCCAACAGACTGTCCTCTCCGTGAGCTCTCCAGCTGCACGGGCAACTGGCTTTTCATTCTAATGGGAACTACCCTGGGCATCAGAGCGAAGGGACAGCATCAACAGAGAAACCTTACCAGGAAGAGTGGAGTGAACACATGGATTGATTTCGAGTTGGATTCTCTTGCAAATATGTTTTCCCATAAATACCTAGAGATACTACTGCCCCTTGGATGAATGGAAAACCAGTCCCATCTCCATTTGATATTTTGTGTGTGCACATTGACTTTATTAGTAACCTATCCAGGAGCCTGGGTTGAAAGCCAATGCATTTCCAGGGAACTGCTGGATGTTTTCCAGCACAACCCGTGGCTGTCCCTGGGGCAAAGGGAACTCCTCCTCTCGGACCAAATACTCAGTTTCTCTGATCGAGTCTCTAGCTGTTCAAGTACCCCAAGTCAGTGCATTGCCCTCTTTTCTCTGGTTCTCCTAATGAGAGCCTTCTACCCCTTCCTGTTTATGGATTTTTATTAATGGAGTGGTCACTGGGGGGAGAACATTTCTGCCCATCTATAATTTAGTGAGCTTTATGGAACAGCCGAGCATGCAAAGAGGTCAGGCATCGGCTTTTGCTGAGGCAGAGCTGGCTTTGCAGGGTATAAATCACTCTGCTCTGGATAATAATGCCATCTCTCAAGGATGCCATTAATTTAAAAGCAGGTATACAAGCTTACTTCACGATTTCTCCGGAGCAGACTATGACTAGAAGCAAAGCAGGAGCCTGCAATGTGGATTTAAGTATTATGCACCACGGAAGGAAATAAAAGACAAAACAAACTCTCTGTGCTATCAGCCTCTCCAGCATTAAATATGGAAATGTAGCACGAAGTGTACAGCTTGCTCTATTGCAGATATTCTATCCAAGTCCTCCAAAGTTTACTACTCTCTCTGCTTGTGACTCCAACTTCATCTTTCCCTGGGCTTGTCCTAGTTTCAGTCCTACAACTGATGCTTCCACAAAGAAAAAAAAAAAAAAAAGGACATGCTCTGCATTAATGCCACGTTATGTCTCGTTATTATACTTAACTATTTCTTGCTGCTAAAAAAAACAACTTAGAGGGATTGTTCTTTATATTTCCCTTCTTGTTTGATGTCAGCTTTTCAATCACCAGTTCTTTATGCTTCGTACTGGGACACCTTCAGTGACACGGGACACGTTGCAAATGAGCACCCACCCTTAGAGAGGAGCCAGCAGTATCTCTCCTCTATCTTGCTTGGGCACATAAAGTTCTTTTCATTTTATTAAAACATGCCCATCAACCACCTGCTAGAAGCACAGAAAGTCTTTTGCATCAGCAGTCGCCAAACATCTAGAATACGATGCAGCGTGGGGCAGAACTGCTCTGCTCCTCGTTCAGTCTCAGCTCCCCTCTCAAGACCCCTCTGGATGAGCCCCCACTCGGCTCCCCCCAGGACTCCCCACCTCTTGCTCGGGATTTCACTCTCCTTATACACAAGCAACAAAACACCACTCCAAGACCAATAAAGTTGTGATTTCAGTCTGGAATGGACATTTTCCCCTTCCTTCTATTCCGGGGGATAAAACGATGCTGGCAGGCTGGATGCTTGAGCAGGACATTTGTCTCCTTTTCTTATTTGATATTTTAAACTTCCATTTAACCACTTTGTTTCGTGGACTGACATTTGGTAAATGATGGACTTGATTTAGCCTCCACTGCTGAGAACTGACGTTTTCCCACTGACTTCTCCCAACACATTCTCTCTCTTGTCTACAAAAATAAACATATTTTTCCCAATGATGAGCTGCAAAGAAGCCAAATAACCTTAAATTTTCTGTCCTGCTGATCTTGTTTTCACTTATTGGGCCAGTCGGTCCTTACCCCAGCCAGAAAATACTCTAAATAACCCGTAAGTGGGTCAATTTCTGTGTAATCAACACTAAAAGAAGCGGCTTTAAAAGTGTCCAGTGGGAGCAGAATCCTCAGAACTGGCTCTGACCATCACAGGAGTGAGGGACACATCCCTCTAAAGCAAGGAAATCACCCATCTTTCTGTTGTGCCTTAACACCATGGAAAACATTAGCACCCATCATTCCACTGCTGCAGGAGGGCACCAAAAGGGGAGCAGAGCACAGAGCCAAGGACTGTACGTGGAAGAACAAAAATTAGCCGGAGACTAATTACAGCAGCGCTACTCAGAGGAGACAGCTCAGTTATTTAAATTTCATAGCGAGGAAAATGTAGCACAGGTTTGTCAACAGGTTTCTGAAGAGCCCAAATGACATTTCACACTTTCGCAGAACGCTGCTATCTAATTATTCCAATAAGACTAATGCCTAATGGGCTTTCAGAATTCTAGATGCTAATTTCAATGCTTTTAGGCTTTTTAAGTACGTGGTATTGACATTTACAACTGGTTGGATCTACGGCACGGAGTTTTCTCCTGTTAGACAAAGTTCAACATGTGCAGGACTGCCTTCAAAAACTGCAAGGATGGAGGCAGAGAGACCCAAACCTCAGCAGCTGGAAAGAGTCGTGTAGCTACAGATCCCTCCTGCAAACACAGAGCTGCTGCCAGCTGCAAGAAAAGGCACATCTGGGAAACGCCTCCCCATGCTCAGCCTCCACATCCAGCAGATTCAGCCTGAATTACACCACAGTTTGACCCATCATATTTATAATATGTATAAATTCATATACATAGCAAACATATACAACACATAGAATCATAGAATGGTTGTAGTTGGAAGGGACCTCAAAGATCATCCAGTTCCAACCCCCCTGCCCTGGGCAGGGACACCTCCCACTACACCAGGTTGCTCCAAGCCCCATCCAGCCTGGCCTTAAACACTTCCAGGGATGGGGCATCAACAACTTCCCTGGGCAACCTGTTCCGGTGCCTCACCACCCTCACAGCAAAGAACTTCTTCCTAAGATCTCATCTAAATCCCCAACAGTGTGCATTATGCACGTTGTATATACATTACTTATGGCCAACTTCAGTAAAACAGAGCTCTACAGTCTCTTCTCCTCCTGCCATTTACCTGCTCTATGCTTGTGGATATTTCACTTACAAATAAATGTGGGTGAAACCATCCCCAGGTTTCATTTCTCCCCTCCGATGCCACACTGGCTGCATCTTCACGTTGCTGAACAGCAGAAGGGCAATTTCAGACCGTGAAATAAGCCTGATTTTATCCTCCCGAGTCTGCCAGGGTCCCCGCTTGTAAAATGGAAAGTAATGCTTTTCTCCATTTAGCAGCAGTTATGCAAATTTAGCATAAGTTTAAAAAGAACAGAGTCACAAAAAGACAATCACTATTTACTCACTGTCGATGCACAGATTTTGGTCTCTAGCAAATATAAATGAATTTATGAATAAATTTCTGATCACTTCAGCGAAAGACACTCAATTCTGAGTGAATTCTGTGCAGATTGAAGAAGGTGGCAGCACCCAGCAAGGAGCACCAGGAGCTCAGGGACCTCCAGCCATCAGCAAAACACCCTCATTTTGGTGAGGAAATAGCAGAAAGCACAGTGTTAGGGCAGTATTGCTGGAGCAGAGTTTCCAGGGGAGGAGCTACAGCCAGCTCCTTTATCTTCACCCCATTCCCAACCTACCTCTCAGGGTCTGGAAGGAAAAAGGGGAAGCAGAACTGGAAGGGAAGGGGGGATGGAGGAAGCTCCATCCTCTCCCTCCAGGGCTGGTATGGCTGCCAGCTCAGAGACGACCACTTCTCAGGCTGTTAAAACTTTTGAGCAGCAAAACATTTAGGAATTGTATGTGGATTATTGTAAATTTTCCTGAAAAGCATCACAACACTGTGATCTATAACTCACTCTGTCTGCTTCTTCTGTTTGCTCTCAGAGTCCACCGTGTTGCCGTAAGGCAAAACATTTCCATCTTCCAATTTTTAAAACATTTTGTGGACCCCAGTGAATTTTTGGCTGTCTGGTGTTACCCCTTAGGGGCGGCTGGACACAATCCCCACACCTCCAGGGAACTGGATGATCTTTAAGGTCCCTTCCAACTCTAACCATTCTATGATTCTATGATTTTTTAATAACGTCAGAAGGTAAAGTGCTGTATGTATACTTATTGTTTATTCATAGAGTTATATTTATTATATTCACAGACTTATAATTGCCTGTAGCGATGCTTGGAACAGCATTTCCAGTGTTTTATATAATCAGAGTCACTTAGCCTGCAAGGCAGCCGGATAAGCAGCTCAAAAGTAATTTGGAATGTCATCGTCGTGGCAGGGCAACTCTCTGTTGCCCACGCAAGGCCACGTCACCCACCAGAACACACAGAACTGCCTCTGTCCCGATGTTTCCCTGATGCTCTCCCCATTAGTTTTAAGAAGTTTGTGAAGGGTACGTCTCCCTTTTTTCCCCAAAAAATTATTCTAATATCTAAAAGAGTTGCCCCCAAAGCAATTTTTAATTAGCAGATGTTTACGCCCAAAGCACTTCTCCTTTCCCCCTGCAAACAGCTGCAGAAAACAAATATCCCCAGATGAGCAAGTGCCCGCGATGATAGCGTCTTGCCCAAGACAGGGCTCATCTCCAGCTTTTCCCAGGAGCTGGCATGGCACTCGCTGGTCCCACAGCTCAGATTCCCCACCAGCCTCCTTGTTCCACCACCCCCTTACAAAAGGAGATGCCTTTTAATAGCACATAAACTAAAGGTATTTATCCTTGGCTCCCTGGAGCCCTCAATAGCACTCTTATTACTTGAAAGAAGTGGTTGATTCTAGAAGAACATCTGGAGATGGTGAGGATGTTGCATCCCCGGGGGCATCAGCAGCGGGGGATGCTGCAGGGAGAGCTTGGCTTTTGGGGAAACCTGGGAATTCGGTGCTGCTTCCCTTTGTCTCAGTTTTTTAAACACTAACTGGACTTGACAAAAGGTTTTTATGGGATTATAGTATTTCAGCGCGGATGTTTAGTGTGTCAGATGCTATTAGTTGCAATCAGGCTAAAAGCAAGAGGCTGACCTCGCTCCCTCAGGCAGATGGGATCTGCTGCTTTCCGTGGTGGGAGGAAGGGACATGGTCAGGCCACATCACAATGTTTGATGTGTCCTTTTACTTTATTTTCCAGTTTATTTCCACTCTGCTTTTATAGAAATGCTTTTCATGCACAGGTCTGTGTTCTCATTGAGTACAATGAAGAGAATTCCCGATATGGCATGTTTTAATTGCCTTCATTAGAATCATGCAAAGAAGAATTTACTAAAAATCTTTCCATGCTGAAATTCTGTCCCTGAAGTGTTTTCTCCTCAATCTTAGAGAAAAAGACCATCAAGATTTTCAAAATGTTGAGAATTCATTTGCGGATGACCAGTGCTTCTGCATCTCCTCAGCAAGACTTCACTCAATATTTAGATTAAAAATCTTTTTGCAAGGCAAACACAGCATGTTCCAGATCCACCCTCCGCCAAGTAGGATAGTTTCTACATCCTTTTTTAAGTCCAGTTGATGAAAAAGACGACACAGGGCTGTGAAGATCAGTCTCCAACACACCCCAAGGCTCTTTAACTGCCTCTGTTAACATCACTCCAAGCAAAAATTAAACTTTTAAACATGGGATCCCCTTTTTTTTCCCTCCTGACAACTGACAGTCTGACTCTACAGAAGTGGAAATAACAGGAACTCCAATGAATAAAGAGACAAAACACAGTAATCACCGTGATGGCAGTGACAGGCAGCAGAAAGCTCAATAAAACCTTACACTGCTTACTCGGGGCACAGAGTTCCAAAAACGCTTGCAATGTGGAAACGATGGCAAAGAATAACCAAATAATTAATCCCATTTTTCCAGACCAGACCAATTGCCTTTAATCGAATCAAGAGGACATCAAAGAGGTGTTCAGGGAGGGAATGATAGAGCCCACAGAAAGGGCAGTCAGAAGAACGTGTACTTATGTGTAACCAAACCCTTACAAGTGTTATAAACCACATTTTATATCTAAAATAATTCACCTGCAGTTCGTCACAGTTAAAAAAAAAACACATTCTGGAGGATCTGTTCAAATGAAATTGGGTTTGGATAAAGTGATTGTAATTAAAATCTCCGCATTGGCACACTATTTTCAGATGGCAGCTGTATTTCTGAAGCAGTTCAGTGGAAAAAACCTGCATTTCCATTTCAGTTTTCCAAGCCAGCCCTGCAGCAAGTGCTGAATCTGCCCCGAGTGAAACTGCCAGGATTTTGCCACCGAGTTTAGTGGGAGTAAAATATTCGGTGGGTGCGAAATCTTAAAAAAAAAAGACATATTCCATAAATACAAAATCTCTAAAAATATTGAATAATCTGCATTTCTGTCCTTTGCATTCGATTACTGTGTTCTTTAACCTAGGATGCCGGGTGTTTCTTGGGTTTTACCCCTTATTTTTTCCTCCTTGCTTCTGGCCCTGCAAGATGCAAGAAGTTTCTGAAGGAGAATTTGGACTGTTGTGAGCGCAGGTTTCAAGGCTCTGGCAGGTCACAAACCAACTCATTTCAGCCTAATTCCAACTCATGTAGGCTCAGACCAGAGAGTAAACCGTTATTTTGAGTAGATTTTCCTTTCCCTGCAGATTTCAGAAGATGGAAATTTCAGGCTTATGATGGAAATTCAGTCGTGGCCCTGGGTGTAAAGCACCTCCCGCACTGCAGAATTACGAGTTTCAGCCTAGCCCTGTGCCCCTTCGGATGAAGTATTCCTGATTTACATCCTTGTCAAGGAGATCACCTGCTAACGAAAACATTTTCTGTGATTTAGGTCTTTTAAAGAAGCGGAAAAGCCATTCATACATATTTTAGAAAGCGAGGGCCCCTGCAGCTCATTTGAATACTGCCAGAGCTGCCAATGTGGGAGGAATTTAATGAATGGATGAGAAAAGTACAAATCCTGGAGAAAACATCCTGATGGGCCGTTAATGATGCACTAATGACTGCGGGTGCAGCCCTGGGTAAGGGCAAGCCCAAACGCTCCGGGTTGCTGGTTGGCTTGACTCCGGGGTCTCTATCATCAACCAAATCTCTCTCAGCCCCCTCCACCTCCAGAATAATTTTCCTAATTCTTTCCTCTCTTGTGCCGAGGAGGGACAGGATGATCACAGTGGCTGCACCAGCAAGTTAATCTTATAAGGAAAACCGGCACCCTACACCAGAGCTGGCAATTTGAAAGAGTAATGGTTTGTCAGTTTTAGCTGGAAAGTGGTTGTTACGTGATTTTTGAAGTCTTTTGCATATTTATTTTGTCCCACTTTAAATAAATTTGGGCGAGATTTATCTCGTTAGCTCCGAATGCAAGTCCCTCTTGGCCTGATTGAGGGGAAAAAATTAGACTTTGCAAACATTGCGAAGACTAAATCAATACATTAATATTTAGGGGGCATTAAGGAGGTTTATTAAACAGAAAAAAGCGCCTTGAGTATTACTTTGGAAATATTATACATGTTTAAATAAAAAACATAGGTTGTGGTATCTGACTGCATCTATAAATCCCATTTGCATGGCTAACTGAATTATTTACGGGCACGGCGTGCCAAGGGCAGGCTGGGCACAGAAAGGAGGGGATGCAGAGGGCAGGAGGGGGGCAAGTGCCACGTCTCACAGCAGCCCCGAGCTGCCCAGCACGGGGCAGATCAAAATCAGAATCATGATGTCAAGTAACTAAAGCAAGAAAGTTTTTGAGCCACTCATTGCCCTTCGTTGGCATTTTGGTACTGATGGAAAGAGCCTGATGTAGGATCTGGGCTCCTGTGGGTTGGGGAGGGCAGAGGGTGCACTGGGGGCAAGGATGGGCACTAGAGACCATGGTGGGACTTGGAAAGGCAAAGGGGATGAGACCCGTTTTTGACACCTCAAAGCCTAAACCACAGACCTACTTGGGTGGTGCATCCACGACAGACCAGAACACAGCCCTGAGAAATGCTGCACAACCCAGCCTGTGCCAGTGCATCCCAGTGCTGCTGCCACCAGGATCATGACCAGGCTCCTCATTCACATTCAGAGAGACAAACGGAGCCATCGGAGCCTTAATTCCATCCTTCAGAAGCTCATGGTCATCTCACTCATCACCTTCATGGTCACAAAATTCACTCATGGCTANTCCAGGCTGGATCCCCCAACTCTCTCAGCCTGCCTTCATAGGCTGTTAGAGCTACATTTGCCGAGTCCAGGTCCCTCTGGTGGTCCTTCCTTGGCTGCTGGGTCCTTCTGAACACCCCATCCTGGCCTCCGTCTCCCCAGATCACAAAGGAGACCCCGACTTGCCCTTTGCCAGGAGATGCTGCAGCATCACTCCCATGCCCTGACAGCTGGAGACGTCATGCCCTGACCCGTCGCTCCATCCTGCCATGAAATTAATTCTCAAGGACATTGGGAAACGTGTCTTCATGTTTTTGCAAATTGAAAGGGAAACACAGCTCGGAGGATGCAATTTAAACCAGGGTAGAATAAATGTCAGATTAGAAATGGCAGAAATTGCAACCTTTCGCTGGAAAAATTACGAGCAATACAGTGTGGTAAGAGGTGTTTCATGTTTTGCCTCTGCTGTGGCAAACATCTGATGTTTAAATCATCTGCAGTTCACGACTTTTCAGATCAAGCATCTGGCACGGAGCTAGACTGAGTTGATTACAAACTCCTACCTTCTAAACTTTTAATTAATTACTTCACAATTCTCACTTCTTTTTAATAAGGTCACTGAAATAAAGTTAACTGGATTATCTCCCTCTCTTTCATGTGATTTTCCTTTCATTGATGTAAATGGGGGCTAAAGACACATTAGGCTCTTTTTTATTAACTACCTTGATTAATTTTCTCGGTACCGAGAGGTGCGAGTGTGTAACAAGGAACAGGATCCAGACCTGACTTTGTGGCCTCACAGAGATGCTGGGCAGGGGTTTGGGAGAGTGAATCCCAGCTTCAAGCTCTGCCAGAGATCCCTGATTGACCCTTGAGGTCTCGCTGCTCCCCAATCCATGCCTGGGACAGGGATGGAGTGCCTGCCGCCTCCTCCAGCCTGGGTTATTTACTGATCCCCTCACCTTTCTGGCTTTTACTCAGGGAAATGAAGGCATCTTTACCCCATTAAAATGCATTTATTCTCTGAAGCACTTAGATGAGTGTGTTCAGAAGCTGGCATCCCACACAGAAGAGGATATTCCAAATGACAGCTACAGGATCTGTGTGTATAGAAAGATCTCACACACTCCCCCCTCCCCTCAAAAAGAGGGAAAATTGGATTTACACAGCTTTCAAAGTGGAGTTTCAGAGCAAATAATTTTGCGATGTGGAGTTTGAACCAATTTGGGAGCTTGTGATCAGACCTGAGTCTTTATTCCTCTAATTTGCGACGCAGTGCACACCCCCCGGCTCCTCCAGCTCCGCTCTCTGCAGCAGGAGAACGTCTTCTCTCAGCGTTGCCCGACAAAGTACAGCCTGGGGGCAGAGGAATTTTAAAGGGCGAAGACTTTGCTTTCAAATTTTCTTTTTCTCTTGTTATTTCATGCGCCGCTCTGGGTCTGCTGCTGATCATTTATTCACCATGTAAAAAGGAAACCCAGCCCTTTGACGGCACGATTTTGCTTTGGCTTCTCCCTTCATTTATTTCCCCCCAGCAGCAGAAGTTGTGTCTAATCTTGAAACACAAAGCCGGGAACAATATTGAAAGGAAACAAAAAGCTGCTCCCGTAAAATGTTATTATATCATCCCTCTGAACCCCGTTCAGCAGGAAGGCATATATAAGCTTGTAGCACCAATTAGTGGTTTGATGTTCCCTTTACCATCTGCGTTACCTTCAGACGGGTCCATCTCCATCTCAAAGGATGCATAAACCTTCCCTCCCTCCCTCCCGAGCCTCAGCACGTGGAAGGGGAAGCCACGGCGTTATTAGCAGAGACATTACGAAGTGACCTGATTACAAGTGCCACATGCACAAGTCCCATCCCCGTGACGCAGGTCTCCCTAAATCACCACGGAAAACCCACTGCTGAAGGTGGGACCCCACCTGAGTGGGGTGAGCAACGGGTGGGACTCACATCTGACCCACTCAGCACCCAACGCCCGGTGGGTAATTATTGATACAGCATCATAGAATCATTGAATTGGGTTGGAAGGGACCTTTGAGATCATCCAGCCCAACCATCAACCTCACTCTGATGAAAAACAACAGCCCATCACTAAGCCACGCACTATGTCAACCCATCTTTGAAACCCCTCCAGGGATGGTGCCTCCACCACTGCCTTGGGCAGCCCATTCCAAGGCTTAAGAACCCTTTCCACGTAAAAATTTCTCCTGATCTCCAATCTGAACCTCCCCTGGTGCAACTTGAGGCCGTTTCCTCTTGTCCCATTGCCTGTTCCTTGGGAGAAGAGACCGACCCCTCCTGGCTATCCCGTCCTTTCAGGAGGAGAGCAAGAAGGTCTCCCCTCAGCCACCTTTTCTCCGGTCTGAACACCCCCAGCTCCCTCAGAAGTTCTTCAGATCCTTCTCCTTAGTCTCCAGACCCCTCACGAGCTCCATTGCCCTTCTCTGGACACGCTCCAGCCCCTCAAGGTCTTTTTTTGTGGTAGGAGACCGAATATTTACATGAAGGTAAGAGCTGGAAGGGAAAAAAATGGCCACAGTCAACACCAGGATGGGATGGAGCATCCTCCAGAGCTGCTGATCCCACTTTCCACCCATGGGATTCAGGATGCTCCCTACAGAGGGGAGCTCAGCAGCTTTCCCTGCCTGAGAGTCGCCAAGAAATCTATACAGGAAAAAACACAGCGAGAAGGACTTTTTCCTAACCTCATCTTGAAAATGGCTCACTTGTTCTGGCTGTGCTTCAGGGAGCTGGTCCCCACCTCCCACACAAAATCTAACTGAATTTCTCTGAGAGTGACTGAATATATACATAAGCAATGGAAATACTTGGTGCTGACCCAACTTCGCCATTCCAGCTTCCCAGCCCAACAAGCACTGCTGCGACCCTGAACAACTCCCCAACAGAAACAGTACGTCTATGGGTCTACACGCAACGGCCACCTCCAAGGAAGGTTCTAGAAATGACTAAGTGATGGCTTTTGGCTCTACCAATAACATTTCTTCACACACCAGACAGAGAGCTACAGCCTCACACTCTCACAAACCACCGGGGCCTAAAGGTCCAGCGGTTGAGGGTAATTAGTCTGAGAAGTGCTTCATACACGTTATTTGCGAGGGATTTCGGTGTGCCATATGGATTAATGGAGATTGCCATTTAAATTCTTCTGTTTCATATTCATTGCTTTATTACTCATAAAAATGCAAAAGAAAATGTTAACGATGATTACACCAAAGACTAATAAGTTAAAGCCTTAGGTTATACTTTGCATTTCTGAAGACATAAATGCAATCGCTTAATAATTATGCATATTTTTAACTATTGAGTTATTATTTCTCTATATACTTGTAGTTAGCCTAATTAATTTTAAGCTCCTGTTTATACGTTTCATACATGCAATTAATTTCCAACTTTTTTTTTTTTGTAGCCCCTTGCATGAGGGCATTAAAGACAATTACATCTAAGAATTGTTCACCCTGGAACAACACAACCAATGTTACCTCCGTGTGTGTAAAACTGGCTGTGGTTCCACGGTGCTTATAACAGAAACCTGGCCCACAGAAGCAAATGGGCTGCCCTTATTAACAACAATTAACAATAAAAACAACCTAGTTCTGGCCACGCAGGAGACAGACACCAAAATGATGGAGACCAGCAGAGCACTGCTGCAGGGAGCTGCACCTCAGTGCTGTACTGGTATGTTCCTCTTAGATTTTCACATCTTGATCAACTGTCAGCAGAGCTGGAGTGGGGATCCAGACCTGGTCTGGGCAAGTTGGAGACACTTCGGGGCTAATTACCCATTGGCAAGGGTCCAGAGTCAATGGCACGTACAGTCTGTGCCATGCACATTCAAATGAGAAAGAAAGAGAGAAAAGGAGAGAAAAGAAGGAAGGAGGGAAGGAAGGAAGGAAGGA
>VXBW01007917.1:4907-25544 GCA_013400375.1 Thinocorus orbignyianus | reverse complement strand
AGGGAGAAAGGGAGGAAGGAAAGAGGGAGGGAGGGAAGGAAGGAGGGAAGGAAGGATGGATCTTTGAAATGTACCTATCTGAAGCTTCCATCTATAAACTGTTTTTTTTCCAGGCACACCTCCAACAACAACCTGCAGCTGCTCCAAGCACATACCTTGTACAGTTAAGTGCACCTGCATGGTTCTAGGCGTGTGCTGGGTCTGCACGGAGCAGGTGTACGGCCCGTCATCCGTCACGTCCACGTCCTGGATCTGCAGGCTGTACTCCCTCCTGTTGGCCGTGGCGATGGACACTCGGGGATCCACCGACCACTTATCGCCTCCAGCAAAAATAATGCTCGACCGGTTCAGCCAGGCCCCTTTTGAAGCTCCATCTTCCAAGTAACACCTGGGGAAGAAGGTGAAACCGTAAGCGTGGAAATGTAGAATTCCAATACCATGAGCTTGCTATCGATTTTCAGTCTGAATGAGCTACGATATATCAGAGTTCAACCTCAAAACATGAGTCATCTGTTAATTCACAAATGACAAAGCTGAAAGCTCATCTTACAAATGCACAGTAAATTTTTTCTGCTAAGTTCTTCCTTTCTGGTTTGCCCGCTGTGGGTGTTCAGTGGAGCAGAAAGTCTCCCTTATTTCGGAACTGGAGCTCAACAACTCGGTGGATGCATCCCTTTCTGCTCCGCTTCCAGCCCACCAGGACAGGGAGGAGGCTCATTCAAGCTCGCTGCCCTTTTCCAGAGACACAGTCAACTCCTGCTCAATTAGTTAAAGAACTAAGAGACACCTTCCCCCCAAAAGCTAGAATGACATCTCAGAATCCAAAACAGTATTTTTTTTTCCCTTTTCAAAAGGTTATTAGATTTGTCATTGCTAATCGTATTCAAGACATCTCGTTTAAAGCAAACATGCACTCAATTAGCATGCACTTCCCTGCTGACAAGAACAATGAAGTATAAAGCCGAACTTTACGACATATTTTTTAAGACATGTTTGGTATGGCAGTGACTCAGACGAACCTGATTTGTTTATTACCCCACACTTCAACTTTTTGACAATTATTATTAGAACAATAACTAAAACCAGTGCAGGGGGTAATAGCTGCCTCCATGGGAGCCTGGTGAGCAGCAATGCCCCCACCAGCAGAAGCAGGTGGATCACACACTACATATTTGTTCAAATATTTTCCACCATGAAGTAAAGGCTTTGGTTTGTTTGGGGTTTGGGTTTTTTTATTTTGTTTTGGGGGTTTTTTGTTTGTTTTTGGTTTTTTGTTGTGGTTTTCTGTTCTGTGTTTTTGTTTGGGGTTTTTGTTTGTTTGTTGGGGTTGTTTTGTTTGTTTGTTTGTTTTAAATGAGTGTAAAGTACAGCTGGAGAAGGAAAACACATCTATCTGAAGAGTTTGACAGCATTCCTACACAACATCCCCGGGGGGCTGAGCGTGGCAGCAGCGGGGATCGCGAGGGAAACGGGAGCTGAACCCGCCGGCGTCGGCACTGCCAACCGCCCGCCACCCATCAGCAGAGAAACCTAAAGAACAAGGTATAGTGCAGAATCTCATTTGTAGTCCGTTTCACCATCTGTAGACTCAAAATCCAGTCGGAGTATTAAAGGTCAGCGTTAATTGAAAATCTTTTCTGTAGATACGCAACCCAAAAAAAAAAGAAAGAAGGAGGCACCCAGGCGTAACAGGAGCGTTCCCTCCTCCCGAGGTAACTGAGCGCTGTGATACACTGCTCCTGTCAATATTTTGCATCGTGCGCTAGGAAGCATTTGTAATTTCTCTCTAAAACATCCTTCCATCTGAAGTTGCTCCCTGCCACCCCAGGGCGAGGGCAACTGCGCCGGGAAGGATGCTATTAGCTGTCACCAACAAGTCCCAAGAGCAGCGTGGCATCAAGCCCATGACTAAAATTGGGGGGAAAAGCAGTGAGGAGGAGGTGAGTAACCCTGGTGGGACCTCTCAGAACAATTCAGCAAATAAGAAGGTGCAGTGGTTTGGGTCCTCTAACCAGGAGAGGAGGAAAGCAGTGGTCTGCTGGGGTGGGACCCCTGAACCCGGGACAGGCAGAGCGGTGGTTGGGGGACACGGGGTGATGCCAGAGGATGTGAAACTGAACCAGAGCTGAGGAACCCCTGCCTGGTGGGGCCACAGGAGCGGTCCCTCAATGGCACATGGGCTGGCAGGGTGAAAATGGTCCCAGGCTGGTGGGATAAAATTGGTCCCAGGAGATGTTCTCATTTTTAAGTCAACTTTGGGGTAGCCATCAGACTTTTCTTTCACCTGGAAAGAGGGATGCGATGCTGGTGACAGGACAGAAAGGGCGGTTCCTCAATCCCATGGGCATTTTGACTGCGTCCCAGGGATGCTGGGGGGATGCAGCCTGCAGCCGGGGTTTGACAGAGAAGCAGCCCCCAGGCAAGGCAGCGCAGGGATGCTCTCCTGAACTTCAGCCAGAGCGATGATTGCTGAGAGCAGCCAGGAAAACACACGAGAGAGCAGCAAGGCAGGAAAGAAAACCTAAAGATGGGAATAAAACCAACAACCACCAGCAGAGAGCGGGACCGTGTGACGTGTGAGAATACAAGGAGAACAGAAACTCTGGAGATACTTCAAGTACCACCTTGACATGGACAAGGAAACGTTTGTTGTGAAAAACAGAGGGTTGGAGACAGGAGGTAATGGCTGAGGAAAAGAAAATAGTGATGGTTTGGGTAAAGAGTGTGGAAACCCAGGACTGGGAGCCGACCTGGCTGGCCTCCTGTCCAGCACAAGGAGGGTCCCTCTCTTTGGGGATAAAAGGACAGAGAGAGCATGGAGAAGGAACTCCGTTGCTACGAGCTGACAAAAAAAAAAAAGATAGAGCCTGTCTGCAGTGAGGTTAGGGAAGTTTTAACTATGGCTCAAAATTGCGCTGAGGGCTATATTCCCGTTTTCCATAAAGAAGGTGACATCCAGCAGGAGGGAAAAGGCAGAGCAGACAAAGGGAGCCAAGGGCAGAGGGCAGAGTTCATGCCCGAGAGCAGGGAACTGCAAATCCAGGAGCACGTGGTGTTTCTTAAACAATCTGAAAGTGATGCTGTGCGACCTGGGAATCACAAATGTGTTACCTACACTGAAGGAAACGTGGAGAGTGAATTAGGCAAATTTCAGGCTCACCACCGTGCCCGCAACAAAGCCAACGGCTTTAGAACAACTTTGCAAGTTGAAGGAAGGCAACAGAAAGCACAGCAGACTAATGGGATGTTTTTGTTTGATAAAGAGGGTTTTTTACATGAAGGAAATCTGACAGAAGAAGAGAATGCAACAGATCTCATCCCTTTGATAAAACATTGAAATAGCCCAACCGTGGAAACTCTTAGGTAGGAGAAAATGATGATTTTGTAGCTTAAGCATATGGCGGTATTATTTAAGGGGGAAAATGGCATTCCCTTTAGGAATAAGAAACTAGAAATATCAGGTTGAGATTCTTCAGAAGCAGATCATGAAAATAAGCATTCATTTAATTAACGATCTCAACACGACATCTGAAAGGGCTCTGAGAGAAGCTGCCTACAATACGGGATAAAATATCACAGTTTATAAAGCGGAGAATCGGGATGTGGTGGGGAAGCATCACTTTGAGGATGGAGAGCGCTGCGAGTCCCCGCGGGAGGAGCGATGAGAGCTCTGGCCCCGCTCGGGAAAGGCAAGGAGCCCCTTTCAAAGTCTCACGAAAAATTTCAGATTGGTTCTAATGAAGGGAAAACTGGGGAGAAGCAGAGAAACCTCAGATTCACCGGCGGTTTTCTACAATGCGTCTCCTTTCTGCTGGCATTCCTGCAGCAGCTGGATGCAGGCAGTTAAAAGTGAGTATTTTTGAAGGCAGCCTGGAGTTTCAGTGGCTGTTCCCCATTTTACTTAACTCCCTCATTGTTTATACACACACACATACCCAAAAACATGCAGGAAAGCGTTACCACTATGGTTCCTACCCACAGAAAAGAGAAAAGCAGCCTCCTCCTCTCCCAGCACACAAAGCCAGCCTCAGACTCCCTGCTGTCTGTGTGGCTGGTTAGAAAAAAATAAGCCTTGCTTCAAAAGAGATAACAAAAGGTGAAGCTTTTGCTTATTAATTAAAGACACAAGTGGAATGCTCATCAGACACAAAGAGAACTGCTTGAAACCCTCACTGAGGAGGGCAGCTCCAAAGCATCCTCACAACCCCCTCGTGGTACACGCTCCAAAAACCCCAAAGGTTCCCAAAAAAGCTCCTCGTATAAACACAGCTCCTTTGAAACCAAGGGGTTCCTGCCGAGACAGCAGCGCAGAGGCAACACGAGACCTCTCCCTGCTTCACTTGATATACAAAGGTGTTTCCTCACAATAACCTTCTAAAACAAACAAGAAATTTGGCTTTATTAATTCCTAGGTTCATCGTTACCTCAGATAGAGATGAAAAACCTGCTAAACCCAACTTTCTTTTGTACCCCAACTCATTAAGTAAAAGAACGCGGCACACAATTGCTGCAGAAAACATGAAAACCAAGGAGTGAGGACGGAACAGATGCTGAGCTGCTGAGGAAGGTTTTTCAAGTTTGACGGGAAAAAGAAATAAAAAATAATCACCCAAAGCATTTTTTAAAATGTAAATAGGAGAAAACATTTCCCTCTCGTTCAGACCCCGAGGAAGCACACCGTACTGAGGAGGAACATCAGCTTCAAACTAAAGATACATTCCGAATAAGGTTCTCTGAAAACAGATTAAGTATTTCAGCTCAGACGGGCTCCTTCAGCAGCCCAAAGCGCTCTTTTCTCTACTCAAAACCCCTGCAAGATCCCCAGCTCTGCTGGAGTGAACGGATTTGAAAGTGCTGCAGAATTTGGCTGAAATACTTTGCACCGGGTGCCCTTCAGATTAAGCAGCAGCCAGCCTGCTCTATTTCCCCACCTCACACACAAGTGGATAACGTGCATATTTACTCCATGGAAGAATCAATCGAATGATCCATCCCCAAAATGTTTTCTAATGTGGCAAATCCCGTCCCCTTTCTGCTGGCAAAGCTCTCCTCATCTCTGAAAACGTGGTTGCTGCTTGAAAATGTTCCGCAGGCGTCTTGGGCCACACGTTCAGCCACGTGTGTTCCCGGCCGTTGGAGGCAGCTCTCCTGCACTGCAGGCATTGCAGAGGGAAAGAAATAAGGACAAATAAGGATTTTTTTCCCCCCTTAAAAGGGAGGTTTGGTCTTTCCCCCCACCCTCTCCAAACCTCTATAATTTTCTATGAAAGAGCAGTCTTTCCACATGTTTTGTGTGATGTCACCAACCACGGGTGAACATTTCTGCAGAATAAAGACCAAGGAAACAAAAACACTGGCCCCAGATGAGCCCTGGGGATGGGACCAGTGTGCGTGGAGTCAGGCTGCACCACAACTGACCCTGTGCACAGCCTGCCCTCCTCCCCACAATTGTATTTCTCACATACGTGACCTCTGGATGCACTTCTTCATTTCAAGAACAGTATTTTGATGTTGTTTCTTGAACTGCAGATAATAATACGCGCTCGCTCTGTATTGGCTTCATTGCATAAACGTGAACTTATCTGGAGAAATCACAGCTCTTATGGCTGAAGCCCCACAAGGGTTCAGCTCCTACAAGAAGACGAGTTGCCTGGTGGGATGTGCACCCTCCCAGTCCGTACCCCTCTCCAGGTCACTGCACTGGCAGGGATTGGGGCCAGGGACCACCTGGGCATCTCAATGCATCCCTGAGGAGAAGGATCTGGGGGTGTTGGGGGCTGAGAAGCTCCACACACCCTGGAGACATGTCCTGGCAGCCCAGAAAGCCCCCTGCGCCCTGGGCTGCATCCTCAATAGCAGGGCCCACCACCATCAGAAGGACATGGAGCTGGTGGAGCAGGACCAGGAGGTCCTGGAGATGCTGGGAGGGCTGGAGCCCTGGCTGAGAGAGTTGGGGGTTCATCTTGGAGAAGAGAAGGCTCCAGGGGGACCTTCCAGCCCCCTCCAGTCCCTCAAGGGGCTCCAGATAATCTGGGGAGGGACTCTGGATGAGGGAGGGGAGCCAAAGTATGATGGGGAAGGGTTTGACACTGAAAGAGGGGAGATGGAGCTGAGATGTGGGGAAGAACTTCTTGGCTGTGAAGGTGATGAGACCCTGGCCCAGACTTGAGCAGAATTCTGATTGGACCTGTGAAGAGCTGAGAGCCACCCACTGCAGCTCCCTCTGGAGGAGTCAGAGCCTCAAGCTAAGAGCCCAATTCTTCTTCAAATTCTCCTAGTTTGAAGTGCCACAAACACACGGAATAAGGCTGCCAGATCCACGCACGGTTCTAGATCAGGACCTGCAAATCCCCGTGGGGTCTGTGGTCCATCAGCACCGATCACTGGTGGACAATTCAAGTCCCACAATCAAACATCTCCTGCTGTAACATATGGGAAATGATTTATGGAAAAGATGACAAAGGGTAGAAACTGCAAATCTAAGTGGCCTTCCCTCTCTTCCCCCTTTCCTCGCTTTCCTTAAATTTTGTTTATTTTTAAACCTCCTGCACATCCCGGCAGCACATTCTCTGCAATGGCATTTTGAAAATCTACGCATAGGGCCAATTATTTTTAGAATTTAATAATGACACCTTAGCACAATTAATGAAAGCAGAGCAATCAACAAATAAAGGCAACTTTTGCTCTTTTTACCTTTGCTTGGAAAAGTATTGATTAAACCGTACCTGAACTCAGAAGATCATTATTCTATTTTTAAACTTAGAAGATTGGAAAAACAAACCATTTATTTTTTAACTGACGATTGGAATCAGAAATTCTATACCCAACAAGCATAAAAAATAGAGTTTAATGCTGGCTTTCATATACAGCTGAAGGTATTTCATTATTTCACCGATCATTATTAATGGGATGATCTTCTGGAGTTTGTAAGTACAGAAAAATACAGACTCCCCCGGCTTCCTTAGTTTTGTTTTTACTCCTTTCTTTTTGATACCTCCCACTTTCCCAGCTCTCTAGTCTATTATTTCCCCATAATTAAAATACAGACCTATTAATCTTTGAAAAAACCCAGTTCTTCTCAGTTTCTTAATTAAAATTGCATGCTGTCTCTTTTTACAAGACCCCTCGTCGTGCAGCCTGGGCTGGAGCTCCCACCTCGATGCCCTTGAAACAAAGTGGACGGGGCTGCACAGAGAGCTTTCCCGTGTTCCATACACCATGTTTCATACATGACACACGCCAAACACCCTCCAGCACAGGCTCCAGGGTTACACCTGGATAGCACTTGGGTGCTACCTCAAATGAGAAAAGTCTTCATTCAGGTAGGACCCAAAGCTACCATTATCCTCAGCTCTCGTGCAGCTTCTCACTTACTGGACCCAGATTACAAAGCTAAGAAGGTAAGTGAGATAAGAACTGTCTTATAAAGCTGTAGGTAAATTCATGGAATTATAGAATCATTTTGGCTGGAAGGGATCATTCAGGTCATCGAGTCCAATCATCAACCCAGCACTGCCCAAGCCACCACTAACCCATGTCCCCCAGCATGACGTCTGCCTGGGGATGGTGCCTCCACCACTGTCCCGGGCAGCCCATTCCAAGGCTTGACAGCCCTTTGGGGGAACAAATTTTCCCCAACCTCCATCCTAAACCTCCTCTGGAGCAACTTGAGGCCGTTTCTTCTTGTTCCATCACCTGTTCCTTGGGAGAAGACACCGACCCCCCCTGGCTACCCCCTCCTTTCAGGGAGTTGTGGAGAGCGAGAAGGTCTCCTCTCAGCCTCTTCTTCTCCAGGTTGAACATCCCCAGCTCCCTCAGCTGCTCCTCACAAGCCTTGCTCTTGATTCAAGCTCTGCAACCTTTCAAATACTCTCATTCAGCCCATGGGCCTCCAGTTACTGCTACCACCTCATGGGTTCTGCTCCTCTGCCAGCGGTGGGATGGTGGGAGATGAGCAGGAGGAGCTGTGGGAAAGCTGTCCGGGAAATGCCACCAGGGGCTATTGTGCTGCCCGGCTGCAGAGCCATTCAAACACATCCCTGAGAACCCCAAGGGACATACTGTGAGTCTCTTCCCCCACAAAACATATCCCCCAGATGATAAGACACGCATTCCAGGGCAGAAGATGACTCATTTCTGTGTGGGCTGTGTCTCTAGAACCAGTAATCCTGCTGCGCATCGGGTCAAAAGTTCTATCTCATTTACAGAAAGTACTAGAATCCTTTCATTTCCCTAAAAACCCCAAAAACCTAGAATAATTTGACTGGAAATTTTTACAGTTTTACGTAACTGGAGCTTTGGGTGCTGGAGAAGCTGAGTGTGATGCCCACGGGGGGTGAGAGCACCCCCTCCCCATCACCCTGCCGTGGGTGGGTGCTCACCAAAGCAGATGTGAGGTCCTCAGCAGAGCTGTTAGTGCTTTACTGCAGCACCCTTGGGTTTGGGTGGGTTTTTTTTCCAGTGAAATCAGTTTTGGCACTGAGCTACAGCCACTTTCTTCCAAACAAGAGAACATCCTTTGCAAAAAACAGCATTGCTGAAATTTTTCCTGCTTGAAGGCAGATTGGCTTTGAGCTCGGCAGCGAGGGGAGGGAGAAACACCAGGGTCAGGGCTCAGCCAAGAAAAACCCCCAGAAGCTCCGAACACAAAACGATGCAGCAGAGCTCCAGAACTAGAAAATCACACCCGAAACCTGCTCAGAACTTTTGCAAAGTCCTTTTACCCATGAGCTGATAAATTTCTTCTCCGTATTCTCCAGGGATTCTTACAAGTAATATCTTAAAATTTTGTTATGCTGCGGAAACTTCTCTGGCCAGTGGAAATAACCCGGGTGCATTTATGGGTGATCCTTTTACTTCTGTCCCTAAAATCAGTTTTTTTCATGTCTGCTGGTGCTCAAAGAATGGGATTCTGCACAACCCCCCTGGAGAGCTGCTGGTTCTCACCACAGTGTATTATTTGTTTGCAGGACAGGCTCAGCCGATGCCTCGGTGGCCAGTGACCAGGCTGGTGGCCACTGAGCCCCAGCAGACTCCAAGCACCAGCTCCCCCCAGGATGGAAACGATTGATTTCTGAAACATGCAAAGGTTAAATTATCCTGCAGAGGGAGACTGTGGCGTCGGGAACGGGACAGGAATCTGCACAAGCAGTTTCTGGGAAGTCTGGTCAACAGGAGTTACATAAATCAAGGGAAACAAGCAGATTTTTTAAAGCAGAGTTTAACATCAGGACCCCCCAAACCAGATCTACAATAAATAACTGACTTGGCTTTGCCTGGCATCTCCATTAGGTTTCAAAGATCTTAGATCTACATTTTCAAACACTTTCTGGTCAGAGAATGCCAGCAGCACCCAGCTGAGATGTGGTGAGGTTTCTCCCCACGGACCTGCACTTTTCCAGCCCCAGCTTCCCCCAGGACTCTCCCACTCCCGGCACATTCCAAACCCACCACGAATTCTTCTGCACGGCATCTCTGAAACAGCCCCAGAACAGCTGGGATTAAGGAAAAGTGGTGTTAATGGACTGAACATGGATTTCAGATTTTTTTCTCTCTGTGCAGCCACCAGTTCACAGCAAACATGACGGGGGCACGGAGATGCTGGGAGGGCTGGAGCCCCTCTGCTGGGAGGACAGGCTGAGAGAGTTGGGGGGTTCAGCCTGGAGAAGGCTCTGTGGAGACCTTCCAGCCCCTTCCAGTCCCTCCAGGGGCTCCAGGAAAGCTGGGGAGGGACTCTGGATCAGGGAGGGGAGCCACAGGATGAAGGGGAAGGGTTTGACACTGAAAGAGGGGAGATGCAGATGAGATGTGGGGAAGAAATTGATGGATGGATGGATGGATGGATGGATGGATGGATGGATGGGATGAGAGCCTGGCCCAGGTTGCCCAGAGAAGCTGTGGCTGCCCCATCCCTGGAGGGGTTCAAGGCCAGGCTGGATGGGGCTTGGAGCAACCTGGGCTGGTGGGAGGTTTCCCTGCCCAGGGCAGGGGGTTGGAACTGGATGATCTTTGAGGTCCTTTCCCACCCAAACCATTCTAGGATTTGTGAGCATTCTGGCATTTACTGTAGGTCCTGCAAGCACTGCAAGCTCTGCTTTGTTCCCCTATGAACCCCAATGGTGTCCTGCCTTCTCCCAACACATGTTCTGGCCCCAACAGGTCCACCATGGGACCTCTGGGAAAACCTTCCTTGCTCTCACCATCCCGGGTGGAGGTGACTGAGTCTCCAGCCTCCGCTCATCCCTCCTAGAGCCTCTGTATCCTGGGGCAAAGAGCAGGTTCATCTGCTGCACCGACAGCAAAGGAGCCAACCATGTCCTAGTGTCTCCTCCCCTCCCAACCTGAACGGACTGGAGATGTTTCACCCAGTGTTTGCAGTCAAACAGTCCATGGAGCACTGTATTAATACACTTATTCCCAATTGCCTCCTTTAAATAAAGATATTCTTCCAAAGCCACAGCCCCCCGTTTCCCGTGACTCTCCGCAGTCCATCATGCTGCTCTCTAACACACCAGCTCAGAAAGAGATCTGCAAACTTAGGGCGAAACCGAGATAATTCTTCAAATATTTGCTGACCTCTAGATTTTTTCCGAAAAGAGCAGAGCTTTCTATCTGGCAAACAGCCCAAATAAACGGGGATAGGCGCTACCTGAATTTCCATGAGTAATTAGCATAATTAACCTCCCTACTCCACTCCAGTGCCTCTTCCTCTGCTCCGGAGAGTTGATGTGGAGTTTATTCACTGGGAGAACCTGCCAGGGTACGACAAAGGTCCAGGGACCCCCCAGCCCACCCATCCCCAGCTTCTCCACTTGCTAAACTCTGCTGCCTTCAGATGCTTTATGATACCATGGGAAATCTGCCTGCAGGTAAACCAAAGATGAGCCCCTAAATCTGGAGTATTTGAAATGGGAAATCAGTAGAATGTTAGAAAATATTCCCACCCCTTCCCTTATGTGCATCTTCATAATAAAACGAGCGGAACAGCACAGTGTAAAGATAAGAATTATTGGTTATTAATTAATTATTCCCTGGAAGCACATAATATTTTCTCTTTGGAGACTCAGAAACAACTTCACTCAATGTTATCGCTTCTGAGGGTCTCAGTTTCATTCTTAGAGAGCAACTCCCAGCCTCTTCGTTTTATTTGAAATACTTAGAAGGCGCCGGCTGCCGCGCTGGGCATTTATTAATTCCCAAAGATTTGTGATACAGAAACACCAACTTCCAGAAATGATGAAGAATTTGCATATGCAGAAAACTAAGTAAACAATTCCCAGCATGGCTTTATCTTTATTATTTTGGACTTTTCTTAAGGGACAGGGGTCTTGGAAAATTGGAGAGCCGATTCTGCTCATTTTATAGGAACAGAGAAGTCAGCTGCTTCTCCTGACGGTGGAAGCCAACCCAGGTGGCAATTTCCCCCCCTGCTTTTTTTGCCACACATCACTGAAACACAAAGTAAAGGAATAAAAAGCAACATAAGCTCCGAGACCGTGGCAGGGCAGAGGATGATTCCCAGAGGATGAGAAATACTGTGAAAATCCTGTGCTACTTTCCAAATTTCCGACACCACAGCATGCTATTGAAGGATTTGAGCACCCAGAAACACATAAATTAAAACAGCCATGATACTAATTAATGGCGATTATTTCTGTTTCAGAAAAGTTACATTAGTCTTTATTTTTAATGCTGAAATGAGACAAAGGTTTCTTCACTGATGCCATAAGCTCTGACAAAAAAATGAGGGCTTGCAAGGGGAGGCTATTAGAGTGATGAGCTCTCGGGATGCACTAATGAATGTCGGGTGGCTGGTACACTCAGCAGCCACATCAGTGCCATCATTTGATGACAAATACAGCACGGTGGGGACACAGGACACCTACCAGCTGTGGCACATCACAGCAAAGAGAGAGATGGGCTTGAGGGCAGCTGGCATCGTCGTGCCGGGGGGCAGAGAGCAGCCCCCACCGGCTTTGGCCAGGGTAAACCAGGGAACTGCCCCACCTAAAGCAAGTATCCACCCGAAATTCTGAGCTCCCAGCCCAGGAGAGGGATCTGTGACCACCAGGCGGCCCCACCAGGAGGTCCCCAGAAGATAGATGTGTGGATGGGCTCCCATGTGCACGGACCTCCTTGATGTAAACTTGCTCTGCTTCATGTGGTCTCCATAACCATAGAAGCACAGAATGGTCAGAGTCGGAAGGGACCTCAAAGATCATCCAGTTCCAACCCCCCTGCCCTGGGCAGGGACACCTCCCACCACACCAGGTTGCTCAAAGCTCAGTCCAACATGGTCTTGACTACTTCAAGAGAATGCAATGTGTTAGAAGTCTAAACCCAAAGGTGGGTGTGAGAGGGACAAAGAGCAAACACTATTTATCAGTCATTTAAAATAGGTGATAAAGGAAAAATGTAGGAAACGCTTCTAGATCTGTGTTCTGTTGGGTGTTTCTCCACAAGAACCCAGAGAGCCCATTGTCTGCAGCCTGACAGCGGGTGGGAGATGCTCTTCTGCGGGCAGGAGGCTGTCCTGGCTTCCTCAGCTGCCTCAAGGCTTTCTCCCAACACCACAGCCTCTCCTCTGCTGCCAGGTTGGGACCAGGCAGTGTGACCAGACCAGACCAGGACTCTGCTGACCACCCCATCACCTCCTAATGCCAGGAAATATTCCAATGATTGCCTAAGAATCAATGCACAGGTGAGGCTGTCTCTACCAGCTTTGCTGTTAAGTATAAAACAAATCAATCACAGTGAGAAAAAAGTGTCTACAAGGATGTGGGTGCTCCTGCTCCACCACGGAGCTGTGATAACTTCACCTCTCCCTTCTCCAGGTGGACACAGGCTGCAGCTGCCCTGGCTCTGGGGATTGCTTAAGAAATATTCAGGTTTTGTTTCACATGTTCTTTCTGAATAGGCTTTTTTTTTTTTCACTAACAAGGCTTAATGAAAAAACATTCTTTCCAAGTGAAAACAGGTTGGATTTTAGGATTTCCTTATAATAACGCCCGTTCCATGAGAAGGCAGGAGACAAGGCAGAGATAATTGCGTGCTGTGTCATGTCCTTCATTGGATCAGTATTGACCCGGGACTCGTCTCCCAGAAGGTAACTCCAACCCCGCCACGCAATTCTCCCCAGGTTGGTTTAAGTAAAATAATAGAGTTAATGACAGAAGCAAAGCTACCCAGAGAGGTGTAATTCATCCTGGAGTGTTTCATGCCATTATCTTAAAAACATACAGTGTAGTAATCACTTGAAGTAGTGATAACACATAATTGTATGCTTCTCATAAATTATAGGTGAATGGGAGTTTCAGCTAATGAGTGCCAAATAGCAGCTCGGGAACTGGAGTGATTACAGAAGATGTGGTGATGAATGCATTTATTATTGGGGTATTACAAATCTTTTCACAGCGGAGACGGCGAGTTTATAAATAAATAACCAGCCACTGAGGTACCTGTGAGCCTAACCACGGCGACCAAGTTGGGAGCCTGCAGCTTAACCAGTCTCTCATCCAAAAACGTTTGAAAGCTTGGTGGAAACTAAATGAAGTTTGAGAGTGGTGAGAGCCTGGAACTGGTTGCCCAGAGAAGCTGTGGCTGCCCCATCCCTGGAGGGGTTCAAGGCCAGAGAGCTGGGGTGTTCAGCCTGGAGAAGATGAAGTTCCAGGGAGACCTTAGAGCCCCTTCCAGTCCCGAAAAGCCCCTTTTGGGGCTTTTCGGGACTGGAAGGGGCTCTAAGGTCTCCCCAGAGCATTGTCTTCCAAGGTGGTGAGACCCTGGCCCTGGCTGGATGGGGCTTGGAGCAACCTGGGCTGGTGGGAGGTGTCCCTGCCCAGGGCAGGGGGGTTGGAACTGGATGATCTTGAAGGTCCCTTCCAACTCCAACCATTCTATGATTCTATGAAAAGAATAGCAATATCCCTCTGGGGCTTCTCCCACCTCTCCTGGACAGGAGCACCGATGGCAGAGGAGCAGAGCAGAGCTCCATGACCCCTGTTACTGGGGCTCACCTCCTCCCACAGCCACCCAGCACAAACCAGTCAATGCTGAGGATGAAGGCATGGATGGAGAAAGGTCAGACCTGCACTCACTGGTGTGAGTAAGCTTTTTCCAGGGATTCCAGCAGAGGGCAACTGGGTCCAAAGTCCTGTTCCCCAGAGAGGAATATTTCATGAGCTCCACCTTTCTGGCCACTGCTTAAAGCCCTGTACATGTAACTCAGGCTTATTTTGATTTGCTTTTCTTTGCACACTGAAGACAGAACCTTCTGCTAGCATTTCAGAGAAACAAAATGCATGAAAAACACCAGAAACCACCACAAAACAGGCAAAACCCAAGCAAAACCAAGTAAAAAATGGATGTGATTTAAGAGCCCAAAGCAACTACTCACCAGCCCTGCCCTGGTCTGCAATCGGTGCAGTGGGTGAGGATTTCTGTGTTTGGAAGAATCCGAGTACTCCCTTGCTCTTTTAAATGAAGCAAATATGTTAAAACTTATATATATATATATAAAAATATCTGAACGAAAATATTCTGGTGTTCTGTAATGTATTTTGGCATTTTTACAAACAACACATTTGCTGGCAGCGCCTCCCCTGCAGCCCGGCAGCGTGTGCCCGGCCACGGGAGCTCTTCTCCTCAGGATGAAAATAAGCCACAAGGCAGAGCAAGAGAAGCCTCCGACTGCCCTGAAGATTCTGACCTGAGCTAAGACATGGGTTTAGTTCCTGCTCCAAACACAAAATGATGTGGTGACCGAGGTCTCTGCTCCTGGCCAGGCAGAGCAGAGATGACACGGAGGTGTCCCACGTTTCAGCTCAGGAAAGTGCAGCGGGCACACACGGCCATTGCAGCAATTCCATTTTTGTCAAAACATCTGAGAAGTTCCCTTCATCCCTCTGCAGAATGAAAATACAATCTGAAAATCTCAAAGGCTTTCATGAGATAGCATTTTCCACCCAAACTAACAACTAAATAACTCAATTCATCCGTGTTCTACTAGGGCTGACACCTGATTTCATCTGTGCTTTTCTCCCAGACCCTTTAGTTTGCTGATATTTAACGTTTGGAATATCAGTAATAAATTTTTTTTAAAAGGTAAATTTCATTGTGCTGCAGTCCTTCGCCCTAATGAATCTTGCAGGAGAAATAAGAGTGACCTCTTTATTTAAAAGAGGAAGAAAATGTTATAGATGGAGCTGTGCTGCTGATGAAAAAACATGAGCTCGGGGCACAGATGCCTCGGGCTGCAGCTGCCAGCAAGAGCCAGGTTTTTGGATGAACCTTGGAGCCACTTGCTCCATGGTACCACGGCTGATACAGTACTAATAACATTAAACGTCCACGTGAGGAGATCCTGGTGTGGTGCAGCAGCTCCTGGCCACCCCACCACGGCAGAGAGAGCCCAGCTGGGAGGGGACAGGGAGGTTGGACCCATCCATCCCTGCCACAACATCTCCTCCCGCTGCTCATATGGTGATGGGACAGTAAGAGAAGGAGCTACACCTTGGGAGAAGACCTCGTGGCTCAGGAGTCCCTTCTGCTGATGCTTGGCTGTGCTTGTTGTGCGGATGGGCTGTAGAATCCACCCAGTCCCCAGCAGAGCCTTCCAGGACCAGGATCTGCCCATCTCCAGGGAAATGCAAAGGGGATGCTCCATAGTGACGCTCAGCTACACCATGCACTGCCACGGGGTGCAAACCTTCATGTTTTATGCTGTGTATTGATTTCTGAAGTATTCTGTAACAGCATCCGATGGAACACTTTTAGGGAATCCCCTCCAGGTGTCCTGGGTTTGGCAGATGCCTCTTGGTGGTCCTGGCCTCTCTGCTGATGCTCCAGTACCAACGGTGACGTGAGAAAAAGGCAAGTAAAGGACATACTTCACTGCAGGGGCATTCCAAGGGAATTCATGAACTCATATCTCATTTTATACATTCAGAACTTCCATCATTGGAGGGATATATCCTGGATCCAATCCCATCTGTGCTACTTACTTATAAGACTTAAATAAGTCTCGCCCTGCATTCTAATGGAAAAGATTCAGAGAAAGTGCTCGCTTTCAGAATGGAAAATTACAACCAAAAGGCTTTGAAATCACTTGGAGATAATAAACCTGGCCGGGCTCCTGGCTCACATGGTTCCCAGCTTTCTAGTTTTTGTAGAAGAAAACCATGTGCAATCTGAAAGACTGCCTTCATCTGCTTCACCTAGTGCTGCAAAATTGAAGTACAATACCAGGTGCTTTAATTAGCTCAGGAAAACCAGCATTTCCTGCACCTTTGGGTTGGGATGGAGACAGATCTACAGGTCCCTGCGGGTGCCACACCTGCCCAACGTGGGCAGCAACGTAGGAGAAGCCGCGATGGGAAGCTCTCCACCATCACAAAACCAGTAAGATGATGGGAACTGGCCTGCGGGTGGCTTTTAAACCAGGCTGAGCTTAAGACACGAACGGGTTATTATAAATCTGAGAGGCTGCCTTAAATGTATTATACATCTTCAGATGTTGTGCCTGGGCTTGTTAGTTTTTGTCCCTGTGCTGCTAATAGGATGAACATTTTCCTGAGCACCGCGGAAGCCCATTCTCATTTCTCACGCTGTCTTTCCACTTGACTCACTCATTGTGAAAAGAAATTTTACTGGAGGAATTCAGCTTTTTTTGCTTTTTTTTTTCCTTTTTTTTTTCCTCTTACAGAAGGCAGCCAAGGAAGTCGATTACGGAGCAAACCCATCTCCACTCAACTGGTGCTCTTTATCTTCTCGCAGCAGCCGCTCGGCGCTTGCCTGCCTAATCCACTCTGCAGAGCACGGCCCCGCCGCCGCTGAGCGCGGGATAATCACAGCTATTGATTCCCACACGCAGATTTTTCGGCTGAAATCTCCCACCACCTCCCCCCAGCATGGTGGGGACGGTCCCCAGTTCAAGAGAGATGGGGAACTGTTGGAGAGAGGCCAGTGCAGGGTAGCAAAGGTGCTGGAGGGATTGGAGCATCTCCCTGAGGAGGAAAGGCTGAGAGAGCTGGGACTCTGGAGCCTGGAGAAGAGAAGGCTGAGGGGAGACCTTCTTCATGCTCACAAGGATCTGAAGGGTGGGGTGAAGGAGGATGGAGCCAAACTCTTCCCAGTAGTTCCCAGTGACAAGACAAGGGACAACGGGCACAAGCCGGAACACGGGAAGTTCCATTGGAATATGAGGAGGAACTTCTTTGGGGTGAGGGTGTCAGAGCTCTGGCAGAGGCTGCCCAGGGAGGGTGTGGAGTCCCCTTCCCTGGAGACCTTCAAGCCCCACCTGGATGCAGCCCTGAGGGATGTGCTCTGGGCAGCCCTGCTTGAGCAGGGGAGTTGGACGGGATGATCTCTAGAGGTCCCTTCCAACTCTGACAATTCCCTGATTCCCTAAATGATGACTACCTTTCCAAGATGCCATTGGCCTTCAACATTTCATGGGAAAAATGAGACATTTCAGTTTTCATTTAATTTTGGAGAAATTAAATGTACCCTTTATTGGGTGCAGAAAAAATGGTATTTCTCAGCACAGGGGGCTTTCTGAAGAAACAAGCGATCGCACACGGGGGAAGGATGAACAGTCTATCCAGGCAGCCACTGACCACCTACATTTGACTGTTTTTATAATTACTGGGAAATCCACTTGCACCATTCCAATCTCTTCGGAGGTGACCCCTGCTTGCACAGCTCCTCTCAGGCAAAGTTTGACACGGCCTGACCAGACTGGCACAACCTGTGCATATCGAGGAGCTGCCCCTGAGTAGTTCCCTTCAGCACATCCCCTGCCAACAAGCTGCTTAACAGCAACAACTGGTGGGAATTCCTTTTTTCTTTTCCCTTTATGTTTTCCCTTTGAAAAAAATATCTTCTTATTCATGTTCAAAATATGCTGCCTGTTCATTTTACTTATAGAGAGGTAGAGAGAGAGAATCACATCATTTGAAAGCGAACAATTTCACATCTCCGGTGCCACAGAACAAACAGGGCTTTAGGAAACGGATCAATTATTGATAACCTCTGCAGGAGCTGTATCGAGATGCTGAGGGTGTTAACAGCATACAATGCACATCAGAATCCATATTTAGATATAAGAGCTGCAAACTTTTCTCCGTGTGTTTTTAGATGAAATGATGTCTTATTATGCAGTTCATAGAACTCCTCAGATTAAATAATTTTTGGCTGGAGAACGGGTGAGCACACACTTGTTTGACCAACAACAACTAAAGGAAGGGCACTGAAAGGGCATTGATTACAAACTGATGCCACCGGGAGCCTACCCCACCCACGCAACTTCAGCCCGTTCCCCATGAGGATGAAGAAGATGCTGAAGGTCCCAGAGAGAGGAGGAGGAGGGTGGAGGGATGAAGCTCAGCTTGGTCCCGCACCCCCTGTCCCTCCTGCAGAGAGGGGACACCTTGGTCCCCCTGGGCCATGGCAGAGTTTGCATTCACTGGTACCAGGCGGCGCTTGGATTGTGCAGAGAAAGTCCACGTGACTAATTAGGCTGGTTAATTAGAAAAACTGCTGTCTCCTGCCCTTCTCCGCTCCCATCAATACAGCGCTATGCAAAACAAAATAAAGTGATCAGCTATACGATCTCTGGAGCACCACCCATGGCATATAGATGTACATCTGGGCACAGGTATAGACATATTTTAATGTATATATAACATATATACTGTAGACATATATATACATATGTATATATAGCTTTTATAAGCATATATAAAATGATAATTAATTCAGTAACTACGTCACTGTATGTTCTGTACAGCCACCACTACATAACCATTATATGCAAACATGTGGGACCCATCCACCTTTTCCAAAAGGTGTTTAAATTAAGGTTAAAGTCATTTGGGGCCACAGCTCAGCCACGAAAGGTCAATATATGGGGGCTGATGGGGAGGCAGCTGAGGCAGCCCCCCCAGAGGTGACCAGTGGGGTGAGCCATGGGGTGCCCCCCAGGAGGTGGGTGCAGCATCTTCAGGACTCCCGGGTTCTGCTCCCAAAGAACCACAGAGCAAGGTCACAGAATCATAGAATGGTCAGAGTTGGAAGGGACCTTAAAGATCATCAAGTTCCAACCCCCCTGCCCTGGGCAGGGACACCTCTCCCTAGAGCAGGTTGCTCCAAGCCCCATCCAGCCTGGCCTTAAACACTTCCAGGGATGGGGCATCAACAACTTCCCTGGGCAACCTGTTCCAGTGCCTCACCACCCTCACACCAAAGAACTTCTTCCTAAGATCCCATCTAAATCTCCCCTCTTCCAATTTAAAACCATTCCCCCTCGTCCTGTCACTAGACTTCCTGACCAAGAGTCCCTCCCCAGCTCTCCTGGAGCTCCCTTCAGATCCTGGAAGGCTGCTCCAAGGTCTCCCCGGAGCCTTCTCTTCTCCAGGCTGAACAGCCCCAGCTCTCTCAGCCTGTCCTCACAGCAGAGCTGCTCCAGCCCTCCCAGCATCTTGGTGGCCCTGCGCTGGACCTGTTCCAACATCTTGCAGAGATTTACATTCCCAGTTTCCAGGGGTGGCATGGCTTGCCAGGAGGGGAGAGCTGGGTGCTCAGCGTTCTCACCAGAAGCACCTTTGGCCTTTGCTGGCTCTGACGGCAGAAGACAGAGAATTTACACGCATAATTGCACATAAATTACATATTTGCCGACCACTGTAAAAAAACAACGACCCAGCTTTTAACTGTTACAGACACTCAGCTCAAATTAACTCCAGCAGAAGCCCTGCCTCGACTTAATTATTTCCGATATTTTTAATAGGAATTCTGCTTGTGTGTGCAGAAGGGTGTTTATGGCTACCCATGTGCTGGCGGGGAATGGAGGGCTGACTTCACGCCCCGCCACAGATGCCTGATTGCATATTTATCTGTAATGGACATTTCAGTGAAATGACCCAATAATTTTGCTGCCCAGACTCATTGCAGTATCGCGTGGTAATTGCCAGAGCGAGCTGAAAATAGATCTTAAAATAGGACGTAGGTGGTTAGCCCCAGGGGAAGGGAGGGATGAAGGATTCGGTCTGTGATGCTGGCTGTGTTCAAGAAAGAGAAGCCGCAGCTGAGCGAGGGAGACAAGTGGGAGCAGATGGAGGGAAGAAAAGCTGGAGTTACATGGGGAGCTCCATCTCCACGTCCATCTGATGGGAGCCAACCACTGTCTACAGGGCTGAGCAGCAGCACTCGGGTGCAAGCACCTGGGAACAGAGATTCGTGGAATCCCAGGATGGGATGCAGGGGGGCTAATGTGAAAAATAACAGCAGCATATTGCTCTGAGAGAAGGGGTCAGGAGGAACAGAGACGGAAATCGCTGCAGCTGGAGAATCCTTTAGGAAAGACATGGAGCTGTTGGGTGCTGGAGGAGGCCACGGAGACGCTGGGAGGGCTGGAGCCCCTCTGCTGGGAGGACAGGCTGAGAGAGTTGGGGGGTTCAGCCTGGAGAAGAGAAGGCTCCACAGAGACCTTAGAGCCCCTTCCAGTCCCGAAAAGCCCCCGTACGGGGGCTTTTCGGGACTGGAAGGGGCTCTAAGGTCTCTGTGGAGCCTTCTCTTCTCCAGGCTGAACCCCCCAACTCTCTCAGCCTGTCCTCCCAGCAGAGGGGCTCCAGCCCTCCCAGC
>VXBW01007914.1:533161-571176 GCA_013400375.1 Thinocorus orbignyianus | reverse complement strand
TTCTATGATTCTATGATTATGGTAAATATTTAGAAAATATCAACAGCAAGTGAACTCAAGGAGTGTGAGGTCAGTAACATTTGAAGTAAGATGACTAATAACTTCATTTTATATGAATTTAAAAACTTTGTTCTGAAGATTACAAACTCAACAAAACAATTAATTTTACAACTTCTGAGTGTCTCTTGTGTTAGAGAAAGTTACATATCTTCTTCAAAAAAGTGAAAGATTTGTGGACTTGTCATTGCTGTGCAACTATAAAAATTAAACTTTTAAAGAGACTGATAAATTTATCATATTATGTGACTTTCAGTGTTCTAAGTAAAGTTAAAAAAACAGAATCATATTAAAAATACAATAAAGAAATAATAAAAGGATGAGCATAGAAAAAGCTTTAAAGAATGAAATGCTAATCTGTAGACAAGCAGTTAAATTTTTGCACTTAAACTTTTATACAAGAGAAATAGAAAAAACAATGTCTTGCGTTTCAGAGAGTGGTATCCACAGAGACACGCACTGGTTTGACTATTTAAAATTTCAATTTTGTGCTTTTCAGCATGTTCTTGCGTAGGAGGCAGTATCAATAGTCCTTTTTATTACATAGCCATGTTGTAAAATACTGTTAAAAAGAGAAGACATTAAAAATTATCCGTTTCCACACCGTGACTTGGACAAACTCACGGATACCTATGCCATTCTCAGTAGATATTTGCATGAGTTGATATTGCAGACCTCCAAAATAGATTCCACTGTGTTTTATCCTAAATCTCATTTCCTAGAATTGAATATCTGTGTCTATTTGTCCAGCTATTGTGACCAAGCAGAACAAATAGATCACTGGTCTTATTACAACTTTTTGCATATTAGAAGACTCTTCTGTACCCCTCCCTTCATCTTTTGTTTCCTAGATTAAACAAACTCAATTCTTCCAACTTTTTCTAGCAGTTCATGATTTCAAAACCTCTTTTCATGCTTGTTTCTCTTTTCTCAATTCATTCCTGTTGATCTGTATCATCCTAGATTATGGCATGCAGTTGGACACAGCCAGCCAGGTGAAACCTTACATTTCCTGAAAAAAAAACTTGCTAGTTACTGCTGAGTTGAAAGACACAGCCTTCATCCTGGAATGAGACAGTTCCTTTTGCAGCCTCATAAAATTATGTTATGTTCAATTTGTCAGCCATTTTAATAGCTCAATTTCCACCATAATATCTAACTTTTTATCTATCATGCTTTTTCTTCAGAAACACTTCGCACTTTTTTTTACTATATTTTACTTTGCTGATTTCTGGTATACTGGTCATTTTTAGAAATATGGGTTTGTGTGAAGATTGAACTTCATTTGTCCGTTCGTTTATGATCAAAATCTAGAAGAACCTCAGGAAACACTGTTCTGTATGCTACCATTATCTGTCCTATTCTAGAAAAAGTTCAACAGACTAAGAAATTAAAAGTTCAAACACTGAGATGGGAAGCAAGATAAAGTATTTTTATAGATTGGATTCAGGCTCTTGTCTTCTGGTAACAGGATGAACACTGAAACAACTTCTTGTACATAAACACTAAGTAACTCCCCTTGGGTTTCTTCAAAATGCTATTTCATGGTTAAATGTGGCTTTTCTCTTTCTTTTCTTTTTTTTTTTTTTTCTTAATCTGGAGCAAACACCCCAAAGACCCATCCAAAACTCTAGAACAGTTTTCTTTTCTTGGTCAAAAAGGGTTTTAAACTTCTCAACCCTGCATTCCTGGGACAGCTTTCCTAAGATACCCACTTATTTAGCTGGTTCCTTTAAGGGGAGGGAATTTTGCATGACTTGAGGGAGGAGGACATTGTCAAGTCATTACTGCTGAATATTTTATTTTGGTTTGTTTTCGGTTTGGTTGTTTTTTGTTTTGGTTTGTTTTTTTTTGTTGTTGTTTTTGTGGGTTTTTTTTTTTTTGTCTGGTCTCTTGATCAAATTCCCTTAATTGCATTATGCAATCCCATTGTGCCTTAAATGCTACACATCTGGAATGCAGCATAAAGGGTTTAATTGATTGATACCCCTTATTTCTTTAAAATCAAGTACTGCAGGAAATCTCATTTTTCGTTTGAACTCATCTGAATAGAACTCAGAGAAGGCAGCAATGAGGGGATTTGTTGTTACAAAAATGTTATGTGTGGCAATTAAAATACTCCATTTGTCTCACTGAGAGTGACTGGCAGGAGTATAGCATCACTTTGATTATTTACAGACACACCATTTCAGAACAATTTACTTAAGTAAAAAGATTTGGCAGCCTTGTATCCCCTGGAAACCTACATAAGTAGATTTGGATCACAGTTCTATTAAACAGTGAGAAATAGTTTAGAGGTATTTTTCTTCTTTTCCTCTCAATGGGATCTGCAAATATGGCTAAGGGACATGGGGAATTTCCTTATCTGATCATGGTATTAGTAATAGATAAGTTCAGGTTTGCTTTTAGCATACAATAACATGAGACAAAGTCAATATTGTTGTTCAGATATGCTTCAGTTCTCCAAATAGAACTGAAGTAATTCACTATGCTTGTTTATATTTTGGCAATCAGGATCAATTATTGTGCTAGGTAATGTGTGAAGACATCCCAGTATGTCTGCAATCTCATTTAGGGCAAGACAAAATTGATGTTTAAAATACAAGAGAGGTGATAAAATTACAAGTACTGTACCAAATAATGAAATTAACCCACTGTGTTAATTTTGTCCACTTTTTTTCAGCTATCAACACCGTGTCCATCATTAAGATATATCTAGCAGATACTTGTGTGTTCAGAAACATCAGCAGCAGTGTCAAAAAAAACTTTGATTTTTATTTCTGTTCACCATCTGTAGGAATAATTATTTACTGATTTCTAATCAGTGATGTACAACATAGGTATTTCAATAATGTATCAGATATATTTCCAACAGTAACTGTCAGACACTTCACTCTAAAAAAAAAAAAATGCATATGAGTAAGAAGCAAGTCTAGTAGTATAAACAGCCATAATCACTGAAGCGTGATGTTTATTACTTATCCTGAATATGTTCTTCAAATCCATTAAATCCTATTAATACAAATGTCTGATTTCCTTTCTCTGGTCTTTCTCTTCCCTTTTCCTCTGAAGATGCTGGAAGCATCCTATGTCAAAAAGCTTTACAATGTGCTATGTAAAAAAAAATATTACCTTTCATGCATTTTAGATTTCTTACACTCAAGTTTTTTATTGTGTCTCACATTTTAAGAGCTAGTAGAACAGAAGCTACAAGCATGTAGTTTATGTTTCATTATTTAGATTCTTTTACCTAGTGCCATGACAGGCACTTCTATTATAAGTAAAATTGCCTTTGAATTTTTCTTTATATAAACATTTTTATAGCCCTAGGTTTGGTAATATTGTCATGTGATTCTGGTTCACTCTGTGTTCTGCATTTTTCTTTATTCCATTTAAGATAGGGTGGTCAATTTCACATAAAGTATTACACTCAAACATATCAATGAATTGTGTAATGGTAATAACATTTTAAAGTAAATTTTCCCAGTACTTGTAAACCCTGGTGACTCAGGTTGTCCTTCATCTGATTCCTTTCTAGCTCTCTTGAACACAGGTCCTTACTAACATATCTGCAGTGATAGCCAGATCTCTAAACTGAGCTGGTGCTGTTAAATTTTAGACTTTTCTAAAGTGCTTCAGTTTTTCCCTATAGTATTGTTTTATATTTATCGGCACTGAAATCCAACTGCAACAGCACTGACTTCATTTACTCCATCTTGTTATGTTTCTCTAAAAATTTTCACAGTCCTCTGGGTGATTACCAAAAGCTTTCTCCTCTACATCTGTATTTCTATATACCAAATATTTTCTGTTTTCATATGTCAATATTCAGGTTTTTTAATATTTAATTTATCCCAGCATCTGTTCACCTTCCCCATAAAATCAATGACAGTAATGCAGAAATTAGTGAACTTCTAAAAGACCTTAATACCTTTTCCTTTGGGAAGAAAATGCTTCTTGAAACAAGACCTGTTTTGGAAACTATGGTGAAAGGGAAAAGGATAGTAAAAAGCCTGGCAACAAAATTATTTTGTGAGATTACATATATAGGAGAAGGTATCTAGAAAAGGAGAGTGGTTGACCATTTCCTAAAGACAGAGAGGCTTTACACCCCCTTCATGTCTTAAGAGCCTCATTTTAGCATTGGCTTCTTTGGTAAATAACTCTTCTCCTCAACTTTAACTTCAACTTGGTATTTTCTGGGTGGTTGTAGAATTTGCCACGCCAAATCCTGTTCTGCCTCATAATTGCCTTCAAGATCCTCAAGATCAGAAAGAAGTCCTTAAACTGGAAGAGAAAAATCACTTACCACTATGGCCTTCTGCACAAAATTTATTTTTTTCAGTGTCCAGAACCAGAAGGAAGGTAGAAAAGTACATTTTTTGCCAGCTGGAACCTGCTCATGACAGTCACATTTGGTTTGTAAACACATTCAAAGTAGTCTTTATGGGAGTCAGGAAAAAATGCAGACTACAGACTACTGCAGCAAAATTGTAATCAGAGAGATGGGAATTAATTTTCCCAGCCAGCTGGAGAGGAAAAAAAGCATTTCTGGAAACTGATTCTACCTGCTCATCCAGTGTCGGGCAAGGAGTCAAACACAGGCCTGTGGCTTTACACTATTTTGATGAGTGACAGCTGTATTTCTTCAAAGGAAGGTGGAAGCATTTTTTTTTTTACCAGATCTTTAAAGGATTTTCCTTTTCTGATCATTATTATTTCATTCTTCCTTGGGTTCCATCTGACCAGTGGGAAATGCCTTTTGGCATTCTGACAGTCCAAAAGCAGGGAAGTCCAGAAGTCCATCAGTTGACACTACCTCATTATTTCCTTTCATCTATTCATTGCTGGCAGAGGCAGTTAGCGATGCCAGTCATAATGCATTTTTAGTTACGTGCAATAATGTAAACTGGCCACCTGGTGCCCAGTCTTTTCACAAAGTTTTTGACACATCCAACTGTTAGAAGCAAAGACTTGTATGTCACAAATGGAGGACACAGAGATTTGAGCCTTTGATACCAGCCGTTAAAATAGGAAGATGAGATTGGTAGAATTGAGATCTACTCTAAACTACTGCTGTGCGTGCAGGACTGGCAGCTTTTCTTTAGGGAAGAGGAAACATCTTTTATGTGAAACAAAGAAAGACAAAAAAGGAGAAATCCACATTATTTTTACAATGCTAACCTTCAAAGGAGATATTTATGATAAGAAATGAGACCAGTATAATGAAACCTCCACCTGACACAAGTCTTTTATTGGAAGCCTCTCTCTTTTAAGAAAATATACCAAAATATCCAAATATATCAAATAATTTCATTCTAGTCTTCACTTGTGCTAGGCATCTCTTGAGTGGCTGATTAAAACAGAACAGAGATATTTTTATGTAAAGGTAATGGTACATAGGTCTGCCACAATCCCAGAATAATTCCAAATGAAAAATGATTAATGAAAAATAACCTACCTGTCCTTATGGTTTTCATCAGAGCAATCCCTTACACTGCCCAACATTAGCATAAAACTAATTTCTGACAAACTGAATAGAAAATATGGTCTTGTAAGATGTTCTGACAGTAGAAAACCCAAAGGGTTTACAGATCTGTTGAGGCAAAAAGGTGTGAAATCCAAACAGACAATGTCCTGCCAGGCAATCCATGTCTTGCTATGGAAGGAATTTCAATTCAGTCATCCCTGCTGACCAAAATATGTCATGAGAGGACTTGAGATCTCCTAGGTTATATTCACATGATTAGATACCTCCAGTCTACAAAATTTCTCTCCAGATTTGAGGCCAAGTAGCACAGATCACCCACACCCACATCAATCACTTGGTCCTGTGTTTCCCCACCATCCGGTGCTGCTTCCAAGTAGCACACGATGTTATATTTCATATATCGTTTTCTGTTTAAAGAGTCTGCAAGCAATGTTGAAGTCTATTAGAGATGGCAAAGCTTGTTGGAATAAAGAAGAAAATATGGGTGAAACTTCTACTGCAGCCTTGACCGTGCTGCAAATTGGAGGATGGTCCTATGTGCACACTATTCACTAAACCATGCCTAGGCTTTGTCTCAGAGAAAATTAGTCACCATTAGTGACTAGATAGTACCTAGAAACATGTTCACAACTAAGGAATGAAGAGGGCTGGCAGTTCATCTAACAACATAAATCCCGGTTTTGGGAAGAATACAGAGGCACTGTCTGAGCATGTGGGAATGAGTTCAGGAAAGCTGAACCCCAAATATAATTGAATCCTTTTGGATTCCACAGGACATGGAAAAGGCTGAGGTACTGAAGGTCACCTTCACCTAAATCTTTATTAGCAAGACCAGTCTTCAGGAATCCCAGGTCCAAGAAATATGGAGGAAAGCCTGGAGCAAGGAAGATGTACCCATGGTGGAAGAGGGTCAGGACAGGGAACACTTACACATATTGGACATACGTAAGTCCGTGGGCCCTGATGGAATGCACCCACAAATAGTGAGGGAGCTGGCATATGTCATTATGAGACCACTCTCAATAATCTTCAAACAATCATGATTAGAAGTGCCTGAGGACTGGAGGAAAGCAAGTGTCACTGCTATCATCAAGAAAGGTGAGAAGGAGGACCCAGAGGACTGCAGGCTCATAGAGAAAAGTACGTTGGAAAGACAAAATGAGGTGAACTGGAAAGTGACACAGAAGAGGGTGATCACTGGCACAAAGTAAGAAGGCCTGTTTGGAGGCCAGTAACTAGTGGTGTACCCCAGTGGTCAGTACTATGTCCAGTCTTCTTTAGCACTTTCACTAATGAACATGAGGACAGGGCAGTGTACCCTCAGCAAGTTTGCTGATGACACAGGACTGTGAAGAGTGACTGATATGTCAGGGAGGCCTGCTGTCAGCCAGAGTGATTTCAACATGCTGGAGACTTGGGCTGACAAGTATTTCATGAAGTTCAACAAAGGCAACAAATATGGTTAAAGGACTATAAGGAGAAGCAAAGAGCTAGAACTATTCAGCGTGGAGAAGGCTCAAGGAGGATCTCGTCAATACATCTGAAGAGGGGGTGTACAGGGGATGGAGCCAGTCTCTTTTCAATAGTGCCCAGTGACAGGACAAGAAGCAATGGGCAAAGCTGAAACGCAGCAGGCTCTGTGTCAAGGTGTCCCTCCAGATATCCCTTCCAGCCTCAGCCATTCTGTGATTCTAGTTTGGATCTCTCATTTATAGCCGAGGACTGCCACCTTATTATCAGCCTTGAAGAAAACAAAATAAACTAACAAAGATCACATAGTAATGGTTGAGTTCACTTTTAGAAAAAAGAATCTCAACTTTATTATTAAGTTAAAGTTTGCTTAGATTCTTTAGTAGATTGTTGAGTACTAAATGGCAGTAGAACATAGGATGGTAGTTTAATATCGGCATGAAAAGGTGAGGATGATAAAAAAGCAATGTCTACTAGTGTGTCCACCTGAAAAAAAAAAAAAGCAGATCTTCAAGCACAGAAGGTTTAAAACATTATTTAGATAGGTCACAGGATGTCTCAATATTTTGGCCCAGTGTTCAGTACAAGGGTTTCCCCAGCCTGGCTGAGGTCAGCTTCACAATACTGTAACACATTATAAATAATACAGTGTTTTTTTCTAGTCCTACATAGAAGACATTTTAAAGTGCATCTTTATTTATAGGGACCTAACCTGTCTCATTCACTAATTTTTACTGAAATTGTATTACTTTCCTCATGTCATAGTTGAGTTCTGCTGCATTATATATAACTGCCTGGAGAACTGGCTGACTTTGGGAAGAACGTATGTTATACATTTCCCTGAAGTGTCACAGCACTTAGGATTTTAATTCAGAAACTCTTGTGATTGCATTGCTCTCTTAACCTCTCATTAAAAGCAGTAATTTTAGGAGTAAAACTTCTTTTTATACACAATCATTCTCTCTAATTAAGTAACTCTATACACCTCCTCCAAATTTTGAGAGGTCGACATGTATTTTTTTCCTAAAAATGTCTTTTTTCAGGAGACTATCATCCTAGTCACATTTTAGAGGATTATCCTGCTTTAAAGAATTGGAGCACCAAGAAATCAGGAATATGACGCCTTGGGTCAATTTACTTATTATTTTTGTTAACACATTTATAATTTGTAGTATGTTATTTTGTTAATGCAATGATAAAACCAATAGTGTATTTTGTATACAATGACTAACGTTTTGGCTATGTATTAATACAGTACTACATTAAAACACTAAGTTTTCTAAGAGCTGGAAACCATAATAGCTATATTTAGGCATAGCTGATGCTAAGTTGTAACAGTACATGTATGGAAACTAAAGGTTTTGTTAATATTTATGTGACAATGTCAGTTGACAATTGCAATGTCAGTTGATCTCCAAATTTATAGTAGTGTACTCCTGACCTAAAGTGCTGAACTCTGAAAGTCAGAGCTGTAACTGCTCTGAGTCTGAAAGGAAACAGTTGAACTCATTGGAACTTGAGAGCAATGTATTGGAACCCGTCATTAAACTTCATTTGAAAGGTATATATTTTACACTGCATATCAGAATTTTTTCTTCAGTGAGCACCAAGGAGCTATTATGATCTCTGCAAGCTAAAACTTTAGGCTAAGCATCATAGAGAATCTTCTCATTTTTTAGAGATGAATGACAATACAGCTTCACTCTGGAGAAAATAATTTGGAAACCATGTTTAAACAAGAATGTTTTGGTGGGTTTTTTTTCAAAAAATCAGTCTTGCTGTGATATGTGAGCCAGCCACTGATGCTGACTTCAGTCTTAGTGACGGTCTTCAGTAATGAGGTGTAAACAGAGAAATACATTAAATCATAGCGTGAACATATAAGAATTATGAGTGATTTTTACACTGAAGTGAGTGGAGAATCAAGTCTGATGTGTGTTTCAGAGAGGTGAGGTAGCTACCTCCCTAAGAGAGCTGGTAAGGGAAAGTAATGTTTTCCCATGAAAAAATACTGAATTGCTATGTGAATGTCATCTACATGTAGGAATGCATCCATTTCAATATCTTCCATTGGAAATGAGACAAACTCTGTTTTCGGACTGTTTATAGCCCTTCTCTGCAGTTGCCCCAGCTCCTGAACCAGTTAGGCTGCCTGACTTTCAGGAATCAGGAGCCACCTCCTTGGGAAACTGGGTGCCACAGAAATCCAGCTCCCCGACACAGCTGGGCTTTTGCACTTCATAGCCCTTAGTACACTTCACACTGCTCCAGGAATGAACTCCGCTGGGCTTCAGCAGTTTCTCAATCACAGCTCCTACGCATTTTCTTTTTTACGTTTTCAAATGTATCTTAAACACTCTAAAAGAAGCTTCAAACAACATCTTTAATGTTTCGTTTTAATTTCTTCTTCAAAGCGTCTCTTCTGCTGTAATAATGCAATTTGACACCTTGAATCAATATGCAAAACTGCTCCATTGTAACATCAAATAAGGCACGAAATTATTGGAAAAAGAAAGTAAGGTGCCTCACACAATGCAAGTTAGTGTAGCAGCTGGTTTATTACTGCAGCAAAATGCAAGCAAGCTGTTGTCCAGATATTAAAAACAGGTGTCTATCAAAATTGTTCTGAGGGTTCATCTTATTTTCTAGTTGTAAGTTTCAGTCTTCTATGAAAAGGCTAAACAAAAAGAAACTCTGAAGAGAAAAATAACATAAGCTCTATGACAGAAGCAGTCATTCTTTATAAGATTCAAAATAGTTGAAAAAATGAATGTAAATAAATAAATAAAAATGAAAACTCATATAAAATAAAAATATACATACATAATACTAACAAAATCATAATAAAACCATTGTAATCACTTGAAATATTTCAAACTTATAAAGGTGTGCATTCTTAAAGTGATTCTAACTTTAACTTATGATTTTTTAAAAACTAAATCAATTGAAATTGAATTCATAATGAATTCTTTTTTCCATGGAGACCTTTGTAATTTTTAGGGTTTGTTTCAAGTTCAAATGGAAGCAAATGTTAAACTCTCTAGTAATGGATTTTCATGTCTTTGTCCAGTTCTGGTTGCAAGCATCAAGAGATTTTTTTAGGCTGCACCGTGAGAATGTAGTATTTTCTTTGGCAGTCGAACCACAACCAAGAAGATATTGCTTTTGTAGGTATCAATTTAGATGCCTACTATTTCAGTCTACAGTGTATTTCAAACATATGTCTGCTACAGAAATGTCAGTTCAACACACATCATTCCTTTGGGATTTATTGCTATTATTTGCAAAATACCTTTAGAAGAAGAACATGAGGAGCAGACTGAATGAGAGTGGAATGAACTAGCTCTGGAAAACTGGGTATATTGACTGAAACATAGAGAACTGACTGTAAAACACAAGAATGTTTTAAAAACTATAGACCTTTGAAGAAACATTGTGCATGTTAATTAAATCTTTTGGAAACTTCTTATGCAGTTAATAGTGAAGATTTTTTTAATATATGAACATTAAGTATCTGTAATGAAATTTATGTACAACTGTACAGGTGCAGCTGTATTCAAAAAGTGTATGCTGCCAAGGTCTGACATCCCACCTGTCCTCAGGAATGTTTCCTACCCCAATCAGAAAAAATGTGAGCCCTATTCTTCAGCATAAGTGGAAATTTAAAATGTTTTCTTTAAAAATCTAGATAACTGGAGATGAAGTTACAGGTGTGAAGTCCATAATGGGTGTTTTAATCCAATAGTTTTATGATCTGACTGATTTTATGGATTACTGAACTTGCTTGTTAAAAATGGAAATAAGATGGTGGAAGAATCAAATTAGTGTAGTTTTTATTTTAAGAATGAGAAATACTAATATTTTATTTTAAACTGTAAATTTTTAAAAGGAAAGCCTTGTATTATTATGAAATTGAATTTGTGGAAATAAGAGTTTTGTTAACATTTATATAATTATTCCAATATTTTAATTTAAAAAATCAATAATAATGCAAAAAGTATGAAAGTGACTTTTTAAAAAAAATTAAAGGAGTCTTTCATTTGAAAAAATCAGGTTTTTTACACATATTTGAGAAAATAGTGTATCTATTGTCCACCTTTAGACTTCATGAGCTAAAGCTAAAGTAGAGTATAGGTGTTGCATTTGAAAAACAATTTTGGCTTAAAGTACCCTGCTCTATTATTCTTTTTTAACTGTAACTGAAATGCTGGGATGCATAATTGCCTTAGGGTTTGAAAAATTTTGGGAAACATATTCTGACCCCATATGAGAAAACTGCATGTTCGGCTGCAGCAGAAACACTCAAGTCTGATGGTTCTCAGACTATGGACTGAGTATCATGGCTTTGAAGGTAAGGCTGGTGAGCTGCTCCAGCTCCCAACACTTTTTTTCCCTTTCTGCTAATACATTTGGGGTACTGTAAATTCATTCCTTGTTTCCTGTACATACAAAGAGGCACATTTGTCATTTATTTACCCAGTCACAATCCTGAGAAGAATTTTTTAAACCTGGTGTCCCAAGCTACTCTTTGAACGAAGCCTTCCATGCTGCATCTGCCTCTCTGGTGCCATAAAACCTGCTGCAAATTGTGCTGACTCTGAGTGTAGCAGTCTAGAAACAATATCCTGTTTTTCAGAGTCCCTTAAAAGTCTGGGAAAGAGTGATGACTCCTTTACAGGGTAGTGACACTCTTTTTCCCCTGGAGTACTTATTTCCACCTCAGAAGACATTTTTCATGTTCTAAAGTATGCCTTGCCATAATTTCCTGGAAGCCAGCCACATTTAACAGGTTAAATATCTTTAAAGATTGTCCAGTCTGCAAGATCTTTTAAAGAACAGGAATAGCTCAAGTATGATGTGGGTCCAAATGCAGAGTTTAAAACACTAGAGATATCTAAAAATAGTGCTTAACAGCAGTGGAGAAATGTTCCTGCGCCTACTTAATCTCTAGATTCACCATGGGATAGAAACCGCCTATATAGGTCCCAGACACTGGTGATTTGTGTGCGTGCAACAGATGAACAGATATTACAACAGATCTTCGTGGGAAGAAAATACAGATTGCGGAATACTTCGAACAAGCCAGTAAAAGTATACTATCAGACCGCAGCAAATCCGCATCCACGGGGAGCAAGATCAGTTGCAGATCTGCTCACAAATCAGGGAGTGTATAACCATGAAAATATATCTGCTGCTTCTTTTTGTATGTTTGTAGAAGCTTTTCATACCAGGTCTAGGTTATTACTTTCAGCAACACAGAGACTCCACTACCATGACAGACACAAACTCTGTGGAGATGGTAACCTGTACTACGCCATTTTCTATGTCTGCACCTTATTTTTTCTTCTACACTACTAGGTGAAAAGCATAATTTGGTTGACCATTGCTATCAGTGGCCCTCTTTTTTTACCCTAAACTTACACTTAGGATATCCCACAGGTGTTGCCCATTCCTTTCAGTTTCTCTCCAGTAGCAGGGTTCAACACTGTTTCTATACCGCAGCATTCTTGGGAGGTTTTTAGTCTGCTGTACTTTCCAAACCATGAAGACATGGTCATACAAAGCCCTCTGTCTCCAGTGTGGGTTAAAGAGGTCGCACCACCCCAGTCAGAGAGCAAGAGAGAGAAGTAAGTTCCTAACATCAGTCCTGCAAACAAGGCACCCTCGTCTAAATGCTCAACCACCTCAGTATTAAATTTATCTAAACATCAATCTAATTAGAAAAGTATATGATCCTGAAACCTCTTAAGACATAATTTTCATTAGCCGTTACTTATAACTTGATTTGATGGAAAGCAATGAGGCAGGTTTTCACGAAACCATCTGTGAGATAGTAACATTGAGATATCATGACATAGGGCCATTTGGTGAATATATTTCCAATATTTAAAGCTGTGTAATGAGAAGGAGTCCTTTGACATAAAAAAATCTTCTTTCAAGGAGGTCCTGGGAAAGACTCCAGACACAGACAGATTCACAGATGGAGTGTCACAGTGTATCATATATTTATTTCAGCAAGACAGTTAAACTTTAGGAAATAAAACATAACAATCATTTGAAGCAACATTTGCTGAATTCCAGCGATCTCATTGCTCTCTATCTGAAAACAGGTTAATCATGTTCATGCATTTCATTCAACCATTACCTATCTCTATTATAGGAGAAAAGCAGTAGACAGAAATAATAAACACTGCTAATTGCAGGTTTAGCTTGTGCTATGTATCTTCCTGACTTCATGCCAGGTTCCAAGTCCCATTCATTCATTCATACCTCTAAGAGTATATCTACAAACACAAGCTGAGAATAAATAACATGCATCTCACGCAAAGAAGAAACTGGTATTTTAATTCTTGTTCAAATATCACTAACACAGTAGCACTGAAATACATAGATCACTGTGTTCTAATAGATAGGAAGCACCTCAGCATTTAGCTCTTAAATCTTTATCTCCAGCTTTAAACATTCCAAAGGAAAAAAAATTCTTTATGCATCTCATATGTTTGTCAGATAATTCTAAATATCTGTAAGAAGTACCATTAAATCCTTCAGAAGCTATGCAGTAATGCATAATTCATCTCTGTTAGTAAAACAAAATAAAATGCATGAGCGTCTTATTTCAGAGGAGACTCCCCCGTATATTTTCATGTGGTCTTTAATAGCCACTAAAACCAATTTCTTACCCTACTGAGTATTGCTGAGGCAGCTGCAGAGAGATAGTGAAAGGCTGTTTGTAGAAACAGCAGATTATTTTTCTTTCTCTGGGTAAGTTAATATTTTAATTCTTTTAGCCTTCAAAGTTATTTTTGGCAAAACCCATAGAACCAGCCATTGTGACAGAGGGCTGTGGGATCAGACTTTATTGTTGTAAAGGTGAGTCTCAGTTTTCATTTTCTGTAAAAGATCTAAAAAAAATTTCCCCTAACAAACCTCATCCCCACTAAGCCATCCCCTTTGCTATCCAGATGCTTAATTTTCTACACAACTCAAAACCATTCTTTGCATGAATAACTAAGAAATTTTAATCACCATAACATAATGGAAATGGGGCACTGATTTCTCATCATCCACTGATTAATCGCATACATATGTCTCTCCAGCTCGCAGCTGCACTTCTGTGGTCTAGGGAGAAGCATACCTGTAAGCTCCTTGAAAATGAGGGAAAACCATCAGAGCGGACATACCATAATCACAGTAAATCAAAAGAGAATATACGCGGTTTCCTAGCTGAACATCGGTCATCAGAAGTGAATTGTTATATTTTGGATGACAGCCAGAGTCTGTAATTTTTTGGAGTAATAATTATGAAGTTCACAGCAACATTCCTTGTATCTGGCAAAACTTGCTCAGGCCAGCCCTCCTGAGACGCTGTCAGAGGCAAACAGCCATGACCACTGCCATCAGCTTGCAGCACTAATCAGATTACAAAGTGCATTTCTGGGAGTACCTATGTGACTCCATGTACGGAGACTCGTGTGTCATGATGAAGTAGAAATGTTTAAATCGAGGCTTCTAAAATAGTCAAGTCGGTGTGCAGTTTCAAGACAGACAGAGTCAGAAGCGATGGATATCTTTAATGCTGCCAAGATCCAGCTGCGACAGGTTCTCAGAAAGTACAGAGAGAAGATAGATTATGTTTTCTTCTGCTGAAATTGAGTGCCCACCTACATTGCTACAAGTCTCAAATCTCTGACGTTTCAAATGTAACAAAACTGTTGATTTTAAGGTGGAATATGTTTTGAAAGGGCTAAAAGAACTGAAGAGCACCATACAGTCCCTCTTCTTTTAACTGATTACCCCTCTAATCCTGAGGACCAGAGACAAGAATGAATTATTAATGAATTTACATAACATCTTGAAGGTGTTAATTTAGTTTTACAAAATCTCTGTGAAGAACATTTTATATCAGGACTTGTTTATTCAAATAGAAACAATGGGTAACATAGAATACAGACAGATATAAAATAATAAGAACAGTATCCTTCTTTCCAATTGCATAATATAAGCATATTACTGTATTTAATGCTGGCTGCATTTGTTACGCAAGATGAAAGAACTTTGCTCACAGCAAACAGAGTCTGTAGTTTACAGGACTGCTACTGACACAAGGAACCACTAGACCGCACATTTAAAACCAGTGGCATGATCTCTGAGATAAGTTTTAACCTCTCCTGTTACTAATGCCAAGAAGTTTTAACATTTAAACTTAATAAATTACTGAGTCTGGTCTTTTTTTTTCCTCTTGAAGAATAAGGCAATTCTGCGTTGTGTGCAGCAAGAATGCAGTGTCTTACCAGTGCTGATATGTGACAAGAGTGTTCAACAAGGACATCCTAATGAAATAAAAGAGCAAAAGCAGGGATATAAAACAACAATATAGGAGAAGCACACAGCAAGAAAAGATATATTTCCTTATGTCTGCAATATTACAAAATCTCAGACTCTCTTTGAATAGAGATGGATATTCAAGTATTTATCATACTTGAAATGTAAATAAAACATTAAATTAATTGCTTTCTTGAGCACTCAACCCGATTCCTTTGTTTAAGTGTTGTCTATAACCCCAGATATAATACTGAAATTATTTAACTAAGACTATTAGGAGCAAAAATAATAAAATTTTGCTTTAAACAGTAGAAACCCAGTATAAATGAGTGAATTACCTAATTTTGAAGGAGAGTGACCCAGAAAGGGTTATACTTACATCAAAGAGGATCCCAAAGGCTTGAAATCTTAGCACTAGACAAAGTGCAGAGACCTAAACAAAGACTTTTTACTGTTAAATACTGTTCCTGTTACGAATCACACACAAATCTTACTCTGCCTAGGACAAATATTTGTACTTCAATGACTACTTGAAGTAAATAAAATAATTTCATAGTAGTGCCAGTACATTACAATGCAAACAAATATGATTTAGCGGATGTACCTTCTATATGTTACACTTCTGCAAAGTGATTAACCTGAAATACTGTTAATATTGTAGTGGTGGCATAACAGCAGTCAAGAAAGCCACCTATTACATTAGTCTTCCCCACCAGTGTATGAACACAGAATTGTGTTCTGGAACACAAAAATCAACCATTTGGATGAAACTGGCTCTATCTTGTTCTTAATCTGCTTTTGACAAAAACCAGCATCAGATATTTTCAGTCAAATAGATATGAAGCACAGCAACAAGCAGACTCTGCCTGTGATACGGTATCTACTAGTTCAGTTAAAAATTCATAGTGCTGTGCTGTAAAGCTTTTCATTGACTGAAATAAATGGGTAGAATTACGTATATAGTGTAATAACCTTATAATTTTACACTTGTAATGCTCATTTGCCCTCTTGAGGGTTGCAAAATACTTTATAAACAAGATAAGAGAGAAAATAAAACCTCAGTCAAATATGATAAGAGCAAAAATAAAACCTCGATCTAACTCGGTAACAAAAGGTGCAGTAAAAGCACAGGGAGGTTTAGTGACTGGCCAAATATCCCATATCAACACTGTGACAATGCCAAGAACAGACCAAGCTCCTAGTTTTAAATCTTCAGTTTTAACATTGGACTACTTTGTTACACATCAATTTAAGTATATCATATCTCTATTGGGTATAAAGTCAATACAAATAATTCTTGTTTAAGCAGTTTGTGGTCATGTTAAGGCGTTTATATTCATGGTCATCAAATGATGCCTTTATGAAAACTGAAACTTCCACAACATATTGAATCAATATTGTGTTGAAATCATTTATGATACATGTTTGGAGGTAGATTTTCAACTCTTACACAAACGAGACTACATGTTTATCTGGGTCAGACTGGTGGTTTGTCCTTGTTTGGGTCAAATGACAGTCTGTTCATCTCCCGCACACGCTGTTCCTTCCAATGAAAATAAGTTTATCAAGTATGATTCACCCCACACAGAAGCACAAAAATCCTGGATGGAAAATGGTGTCACTACTGGGATTCCCTTTGCAGCATCAGACATGGGTGAATTATGACCCTGACAATGCACAGCTTTTTATAAAACCTTAACAATGGGTCATTACACACATTGTTTTCTATTTAAGAGCTTAAGGTCTTCTGCCGTGATATCCCTGAACGCATGCTTCCTTTAAAAGTCAAGTGCAATTTTTTCCAATGTTGAAAAGCAGGAATATTCATTTAAGTTTTAGAAATTAAATGCATAAATAATTGGAAGACATTTACTTTTTTTAAATCAAAACATAATTTTCTTGTAAATTTCCCAGAAGACTGAAGTCAGCTAAGAAGACAGACAGACTCCTGCATCCTCTCAAAGGTAATCTCTTTTACATGGCCAAAAATGACCTATTTATATATGTATCAGCAGGTGGTTTTCTTAAGGGTTTTTTTCAGGCCTAAGAATCCAGAATAGCAAACCCTTTCAATATAGAGTGTAAAATAAAATGACACTATTATACCTTAATCTAGAATATTGAATATCATGATACTATCTCAGAAGTACCCATTTTGCTGCTGTTAAACAAAACATGGAAAGAATTTCAGACTATTTCCCTCCTCCCCCTGCTATTGTTTTCATAGTCTCTGGAGGTTTTGGGGATCAGTCACCAGTCTGCCAAACCATTCTGAGCTGCAAAAAGCAATTCTCTGTTTGGTTGGTCCAAATTTGTTAGCAAACTAGTTTAGTTCTGCAGCTATTCAGTTCCCTCTCAGCTGACAAGTAAAGAACCAAAGGAAAGTCCCCTTTTATTCTGCACATAGTTACCATAAAACAATTAACTAGTTTGTTTTCTCCAGAAAAATAAGCCTTAAACAGTCTAAGAAGCGTTTGACCACATTTTAATCAGTTTTAAACTTGCAATGGGTAAATTTATGCTCTAGTTACACAGAATTATTGTTATGATGGGTTGTTGGTTTGTTGGGGTTTTTTTTGCAAAGTAATCATGCAGTTTTTCCTTGTACATTATGTTTCTTTAAGTTGCATCTGCACTGGTGACTACATTTGATGCCTTGAACTAAGTGACAGGTATTTTACATGTTAATACTCTCTCCTAATATTTCCAGATTAGTCTCTATTTTGCTAACAGTCAGGATTGAAAGAGGAATGATGCTTTCAATTTAGCCTGAGGTAGGCTTCTAGGAATAATTATTGGCTTTTATGTCATTTAAATAATTATTTTTAAAATCAAAAATTAAAAAAACCACACCCACAAACAAAACCAATCCAAACCCTTCCCCGCCCCAAAACACACAAAACTAGAACAAAATCTTCACCCATTACTATGAGTCAACATTTGTCATATGTAGGTAAGCCAGGGATATCTTCCTAGCATTTCTTATTATGAGGGTAAGTTATCTCCAGTTACAACATTGAAAGGATCTGCACATTGCAGTCAGTGATTCTCAGTGCCGTCAGTGACAAGGCTTCTGTAATGTGGGTTTGGGGGACTGTAATAGCTTCTGTCTTTGGAAAAGCAAGGTGGCAGGGAAGCTGTTCCGCAGCTATTTCAACCCAACACTTACAGTTTCAACTGAAACAGTACAAATTATATTTGTTTGCTGAAACTGGCTGATTTGTCACCCCAATTCCTTTCCTTCCTCTTCCCATGAAAGTTATTCACAGACTAAGAGAAACAGTTCACATTTAAGCACACTAAGAAGCATTGCAAAGTACACTTAGAAACAAATTAGTCCAAATTGTATTTGGACTTGAAAGGACTCCAACTGTGAGCTCAGCAGCAATACACAATTCATCCTAACACTGATTTTACTGAACTTGTCGTATACGTCAGTAAAGAAAAAAAAACTGTACCTTCAGCACCTTGTTTAGCACAAAATTCATTTTAGAGGATGAGTGAAGAAAACAAGGAAACACAGAAGAAGTTGAAGCAGAATTCTGTCTCTGGGAAAGAATTTCTACCCAGAAGCTTTACTTTATATATAATAATTTGATAGGTAATGACAAACGACCTAATGATTAGAGAAGTTGTCAACACCATATATTTGCCAGCAATAGAAAGCATCTGGAGCCCTAGTGGAAATAGGTGCCACAAAACCAGATTTTAAAATGAAATGTGCCAACCATGCTTACCTCACTGCATAAATTCTTGTTGCACTTCTGAAATAATCTCTCATTTATGTTTTAAAAGATAGGGAAGTGATACAACTCAAGAGCTACTATCCTAAAAAAATGACCGTAGAACAGAGTGTGAGAACTTTAACAAGCAATGATAAGTCACTTATAGAAGGTTCTCTAAATAATATCGCTCGTAAGTGTATTGAAAAAAGTGGCAATAATACATGAAAGACAGGAATGTACTTTGTAATTTCAGAACAACTTTATATGTCAGACTGCCAGATAAATATTTATAGCACACTCCAACTTTGCTGAACTTATATGACTTCAATCAGGGGAAACTGCTTCCAGACATGAAGGTCGTGAAATATGTTATCAACTTTCCAGAGCCTGCCTTCAAAATCACATTGAAAGTGGAGAGCCACACGGCTGTCTAGTGTTATGCAGACTTAGAAACACTGATAGGAAGCTTCCCCAGGGGGAAGGGGGGAAAAAAAAAAGAAAAAAAAAAGAAGAAAAAAAAGGAATAAAAGAAGATTATGTTGCTATCATATTATTTCATAAAAGCTATGGGAGGTTGTTCCTCATGTATGATTCTTAGAAATATCCCTGGGAACAGAGACCTGTGACATTGGAAGCCATTTAGACTGCTGAAATTCAAATGTGGATGGTAAGAATCACTCTGACAAGTGAGAACAAATGTGCAGAAAGTCTGTGCAGCAGGCCTCTAGCCAGATCTGCAGTGTCAAGTTGTCTTCTTTTAAAAGAAATGTTACTAGTGTTACACAAAAGTGGAAAAGGAAAGCATAATCATTAGAAAAGACTGTGAATGAAGCCAGAGACCGGCCAAAATTGTCACTTACAGCCATGGTCTCACCTGGAAACAAATAATTTTTTGCGATTAAAATCTTTAAGATGTTAAAGAAGAAAATGTGAAGAATGAAAGTGTTTCTAAGGAATGTCTCAATTCAGTTTGGTATCTTTATTATTCTCCTATTCATGGGTTGTTAATTCACTATATGAAATTATCATGCAAAGGACCCTCTACCCTGTTAAACTGAAGACAGATAGAAGCAAGCTATTCCAGGTATGATGGAATTTTGCAATTTAGGCCTTTGGCCATGTACTATAAATTCTTCAAATTGCAGTTGAAAGGAGTGTTTTGGTGTCAATTACTATTTTGAAGCATCACTAGCAATGCTGAGAATTCAAAAAATTCCCAGTTCAGAATTTTTCCTCTAATGAAAATTTACTTTTTATTTACTCACTGTTTTCTGAACTTTAGGCACATCAAAAATACTATTTTCTATTTTTTCCACATGATAAGAAAAGCTGTAAATAACTTGTACTTTATTTCTTTGGACTTTTTTATTGGTTTTTTTTTTTGTTTTTCTTTTTGTTTTTTTTGTTAGAGAAAAGCTAAAATAGAATATGCAATACTAATCTTCTAACCTTTCTTCATTGTGAGTTTATGGCTATCTGGAAAAAGCAAAGAGGAAAGGATTAGGAAAGGATGCTGCTGGATGCTTTTATTACTACTGAATAGCAATGTTGCTACTGAAAGAAAGACTATAAAAAAAATAGCTGTGCACACTTTTTTCTTGGTTGAGACTCACAGGATATAAAAAATATTATTAACACCATTGTATGTATAAACGCATGCACAAATCAGTGAGTTTAGGTGTATCACTGCCCAAATAGTCAGAAACATGTTCCTTGTGTCCTACAACAACAATGTGGACTACTACTACCAACACGGTGAATATATGAGTTCTCAGCACATATGACAATGTATACAGTATGTATGATGGGAAAAAATAAGAAAAGGCAAAGACTAACATCTCATTTTGGTGTACTTTCTGTCTCTAAATGCTTTTAAATAAAGCAAAATGACAGTTTTTACTCACACCAGCCTTATGAAACCTTTGTTGATATCTGTCTCATTGATCTGCAAAACACAAGTTAATATGACTGCAATTTAGACCCCCAGCTGAGACTTGTACCAAGTGCTTGAATATTGGTCATGGTACACAGCAGGAGAAGCAGCAGGTAGATGTCAGGGCTAAACAGATCCCTTTTGGGAAGTGATGCAGGAAAGGTTTTCCAGGTGAATTAGAGACTCATTGATTGCGTCTTTGACATAATGAAAGTACAGGCAAGTTGTGCTAATTAGGGCAAGCACTTAAGCTCTTGATGTTCCTGCTTGGCTCTCAAGTAAATTAAATTGATCGACTGAAGTTACAGCACTCCAGAGAAAAAGGAAAGATACTTCTAATTCATGGGGAAAGAGTTGGGGCATTTTCCTTTTTCCAAAAGCAGTTCTGGGAACACAAAACATATGATTAATGTGTAGCCTAAATTTTCCCAAAAGTCTTCAGATTTTCCCCTACAATAGTAGAAGCCCATTACCAAAGTAAAATGCGTTTGTCATGTCATTAACCGATCTTAGAATCAGCTCAGCTTGAGTGTGCTACAGTCACATCTACACTGGTTTTATGCACAACAGCCATGCAGGTTTGACTATTTTTTAACCTTTTCTTTTTCTTTTTTTTTTTTTTTTTTTTTTTTCGTCAGCCCCTTTTTTTTTTTTTTTTTGGCCCCGTAACCTGTTTTCTATTAACACAAACTGTCAGAAGAACAAGATACTGTGAAATCCCATTGCTGTCTCTTACTGGTGAGATAATCGATGTTACAGGCCTGTTGCTCTTATCTGTGGGGAGCGTTTAACAGCAGGATGGGAGTTCCATTTTGATTTGTGACTGTTTCATCTGGGTGGCCCAAACAAACCATGGAAGGTGTGAGCAAACAGACAGCTGCTGCGTTTAGAAAGTAGACTTTGTTCTGGATCTTAAGTTTTATTTTTGATGTAAGTAGAATATTGGGATTACAGCAAGTAAGACCTTGGGATCAAGCTGGTGCCTGCAGATCTGATACTATTTGTTTAAAGGGAGACTCATTCATCCAAAAACAAGTCTGCCTGGAACTAGTTCATCCAAGAAATAATACCAAAAAGCATGCACTAGAAGGTGCACTTCCTCTTGCAGCCTAAACAGTGGAACATCTGCAGGATCATGCAGATATTTTGATGGCACCTCACAACTTAAAAAAAAATTATTAAATTTTCAGATGTTTGCCTCTATCAAACCTCTTTTTTAAAAAGTTCACCTTTCAAGCATGGCATAAAAAATTCACCTTTCTAGCATGGTTTCAGTTGTTGCTTGTAATGGAATGATATGAACAATGCAATTAAAAGAATATTAGTTTACACAAGGAGTCTTAAGTTTCTGAAATGTTTCAGACACAACGATATATTTAAATAAGTTCTGTCGTACTGAAGAAGGTGGCAAGAAAACTACTGTTAGAAAGGTCCTCTGGATCTAGAAAGATCTAAACTCTACTGATTGTTTCAAGTAATATGTGCAATCTTGACACCATTTATTGTTTTATAAGAAGAAGAGAAATATATTAACCGACTGTGGCTGCCTTGATTGTTAGGACCATTTTTTAATTAAGTGTATTTCAGCTGAAGGTTTTAATCTCCAAGATAGTTAGGAAAGTTGATGACCTACAGGAATATGTAGAGTATGCACAGTGCTGAAAGGCAAGAGAGTGAAGTTTGACTCTATTAAGATGGATGTGGAGTGATTGATAACATGTGTAAGAATGTAGATAGGAGTCTTGTACATGGAAGCAGAGGAGACAGGGAGTGTATTTTTACTCATTTCCAAAACTTTTTTTTCTAGATCTAGAAGGGACTAAGTGTGGATTATTTGTAGTCTTCTCCAGTTTACCGTGGTAAAGATCACTTTTTTTAAGTCTATGGAGGCAAAACTAATCTTAGAACACTGGAAAGATTGTGACTTGAAGAAATGCTCCCAGAATTCATCAGCTGGCCTTCTTGTTTGGTAAATGAATCGTGTTCCTATTGCACGGAACTGCAAAAAAGTTGTCGACATCCATCAAGAGTGTTATTTTAAAACATAAAAGCTCATGAATACTCTGTTGCTTTTTTTACAGAACTATCCTTTCATTTTCTCTGCAGTCAGATCTACCTTGAGAACAGAGGAAGTAAGCTGAGGGTACTTTGACTTAAGTACTTTGACTTAAGCGCACATGTAAAAACAGTCTGCCTTCTAAACCTGTAAGTGCTGCTCAGAAATAATTCTGCAACTACTCCTTCAGAGTGAGTTAAGCCATTTAAAAACATTGGGTCTTACTCTTCTGCCCATGAATAAGGCATGCTATACATGTTTATACTAAACCCAGTGTTTTTAATTTATTGCAATCACTAGACTCTCAATCACTAAACAATGGCAATTTATTTCACTCTTTTTTGACATAAAGTAAACATCAAAAGTCATATAGGCAAAATATAATCTACACAATCCAAGTCAGTCAAACATTCTCCAACTTCTACTTGTTATAACAACCCATTTTCTGGAAATAATCTTTCAAGGTACTTTTAAAAGCTTTCACGTGATTTGTTGCCCCTTTTCTTCTTTATCTTTACTTTGTCAGTAAAATGTCTTCCCTTCCAGCATTTCCAGAATTCTCCACTACGTCTCGAAACAGCAGTCTTGTATCTAGGGTGGTCTAAAGCGATGGTGACTCTAATGTATTTCAGTGCACAGATACAGATACTACCCATCCCAGCCACTTCTTTCGCCCCTCTGCACGGTGGCAGCAGGCACACAAGATCTTTCTGTCTTACTGAGATTTACAGAGTGGAAGTTTTTATTCAAAAGGCAAGAGAAGGCACTGATCTAAAGACAGTCACTCTTCCTTAATCATGATGATCTTCCACTCACTGATGTCTCTAAACAAACTTACTATTCTTTATTACTCTTAATATTTTCCTTCAAGTCATAAAGTGTCAGAAAAATAAATAGGTTACAAAATAAATTTCATCGGCTTTTTGCATTTCACACCATAAGAAAGATTCTCTGGAAAATCTTTTACAAACATTTGCCCATGCTTTGTTCGTATCATTCCTCAAGAAGGTTTCAATGTCTTGCTCAGTATTTTCAGTTTAACATCTACTGCTCTCACTAAAAATGTACTTTGATATGCTTTCCATATGTTATAGAATTTTCTCTGAATGCTGATAAATATTATCTCTATAAAAATTTATTAAATGCAAGGAGAGAATAATCAATACCTTTGTGAGTGTTTAGTATTTTTGCATGGCCAACTTCAGACATACTACATAAGAAAAAAGAGCAGTTCATCTGAAAAATCAAACCTTTTGACATTGCATGACCTCACTTTTCAGTCATTTTGAGCATAAGCTCAACATTCCAAAGTGTTTTCCATATTATTTTTGAGGATTTTTAATGAAAATCTAGTAGTAAGGAGCTCCAGATTCCACGACCTTTTTTATTGGCAGACTTGAGGAAATCAGTTCTTTAAACTTCACTGGTTTTCACTGAACATTTAAAGTGCTTATCTATCATTGTCCCTGTTTTAAGGCAAATGGTTTTTGGTATTGCAGGAAAGGGTGGCTTGTTATGCTCACACTTGGCATCTCACTGCTGCTGCTCCTCATCTCTGTCTGCTTATTGCAGAGCCTTCACTAACCCTTCCCTTTCCAGCTTCCTTCAGTAGGCTGAAGCAAGCACGAGACTTCTCGACAGAGGCCAGCACACAGGCATTACCCCAATCTACCTCGCCATGGTTACATTCATTATCTCTGGGCTACGTTTACTTTTGGTACTGTTTACTTCTTCCCCTTAATATCACCATTTAACAATGAAGCTATGCCATGTGCAAATTATTGTCGTTACACATGAACAGACCTTTAATTTGTTGCCTGTATCCTAACACATGTAAGCAGATTTACAAAAGCAATTCTTGTTTAGTCCTTTCCTCCAGCTGAACATTCTTTTTATGCTTTTTCACATTTGGCTTAAGTCACATGATATTATGTTTAAAAACTGTTGGCTCTGTTTCATAACATGGAAGCAGAAAGACTCATAATAAATTGATTTATGATCTCTAAAAAGATCTTATAACATGTATACACCCTGGTCCTCATTTCGGTGTGCATATATATGAGAATATATGCATGTATGTGCATGTATGTGCATGTATATTTTGACTATATGTCTATATGATGTTGTTACAGTGTGGCAAGTGTCCAGCATCTGGAAGTTTCCAGCTGTGGTACAGTTTAGCCAAAATACACTGATAGCATGTATATAGCTATATAGCACAATAGATAGAAATACACTTTACAGTAACTACCTCTTACCTCTAATAATATATAGGTGATGGTTATAAGCAGGACTATCTTTCTGAAAGAGAGAAGGAGAAAGAAGTGGGGTGGGGAGAACGGAGACTGTGGAGAGAGATAAAGAAGTAAAATAAAAAGTGCACAGTACCTCATCTAAGCAAATTGCCTCAAATTGCCCCAAATTTCTCTAATGTTTCCAAGTTACAGATTTCACAATTCTTTTTAGAGGAGAAAACAGTTGGCACATTTTTGTCAGGGTGAAATAAACAGATTGTTATTTTAAGTAAAGAGTATATACATATTTTAAAAACCTCTTGGCATAATGAAGAGTGGGACATCAGGCAAAGTGTCTGCTTTTTGTAAAATTCCTCTGGTTCCTACAGAGATCCTCTCTGACCACAAAGGTTTACAATGGAAACAAAAGTATAATGAGTTCTCTCATAACTGCTTGTGCCTCTTAGACCTGACTTTTTTCTAAATATGTCCTGATTCTTAGTATAAAGCACACACTTTTCTTTTTTGTATAGAAGCAGAAGGACCTACTTATAAAAAGTAAAACACAAATTTGGTTAAAATGAAAAGAAATAATTAAAACTCAGATATTTTTCTTCTCCCCTAGTTGCAGTATCCAGGTTTATTTGTGCAGTACCTGAGTGTTACTATGTTTATCTGCAATTTATGCTGCTCTGTGTTATAAAATTGTTGAAAAAATGGATGATAAATTGAGTTTTTGGATGGGGATTTTAGAGTAGTGTTATTGATTTTCTAATGTAAATTTCATTGCACCTTCTACTTCAGAAACTTCAGTCTTAATCATTGCCTTTCCATACCTTTCCATCTTCAGTTTTACCACTCTTCAAACCCTCTTAGCAGATGACTATGTTCAGTTTTACCTGTGATAATGCAAAAATTCAAGGTGCCAGAATAGCTGCTCAGTTCTTACAAGCAGCAGAGAATGGTCAAATGTCTGTCTCAGATTACATTATTATTATTTGAAGGAGACAAATCTGACACACTCCAAGCATTACCACAAATGTACTTTAGCAATGGCTTTGGTATCCACATCTAGATATTTATTATGCTGTAATGTTCAGAACAGGATATAGGAAAATTAACTATTATCGGAATAATCAAAACACTTAAGGTTCTAGGCAAAATAACATCTGATTCCTGACTTTCCCTTTCTAAATTAGGCCTTTCTATATGCTTGGTTTTGACAGATATGAGTCTATAAGCCCTGGAAGTGTAGGTAATTATAGTGACAGAACTGTTAGTAGATCTTCCATATTTGATGCATCTCCAGGAAGTTATTGGCAATCTGAAATGTAGAACCCATAAGTGTGGACGAGGGAGAGTTAACCTTCATTACCAAATCCTGATCTGAACTTACAAGTCAGCTAAGCGGGAAATTACTATTCTCCTAAGAAAGTTGAGAGTGGTCATTAAAGGGGGAAAGAGTAAATATGCAGGTTTAAAGAACCGTTTTTCATACAGATGCATACACGCGCCTTACGTGTGTGCCTATCAGGGTGCAACTCCCATGACTAGTGAACAAGTGTATGTCCACTAGGTAACTTGAAAATGTGTAGATTCACAAATAAGATTTTGAAACATTATTGTATTTAAAATAACATTTGTTTCATTGCTCTAGCTCCTCACACCCCCTTCATAGATAACGAGGGATTTTTCTCCTAAAAACTTTGTGTATTTTTGTCTTAATTAACTATGATCAGGCCTGATGATGAGGATAACTGCACAAACCAACCTAAAGCAATAGTAAGATTGGGTCTGTCAGAGATAGGTCTGCTGGGTATTAAATTTGCACAAGATTATACTCTGGCAACACAAATGTTCTAATAACAGCTTTGGCACAGCCACACACTCCCATGAAAAAGTGAACTGCATGCATTTAATTTTAATCCAGTGTATAGCATACAGAAAACAAGACCAATTTCATGTGAGAAGCTAACAAAAGAATGGGGTAAAGCAACAGCTCATTCGCATCCTCACTTGGATTGAGACTGCAGCAAGCACATTTCCCGACCCACTGCTTGCATGCACAGGCAATAAAAAGGATCCAAGTTATGGTGAAAGAAAAAGCCACCTAGGATTCTGCTCAAACAATTTCATTTGCTCAGGGTTAATGCTCAAGCAATAAAAAGGGGAAATAAAATCCTATGAAAATATGAATGTCCTACAACTTCTGTGTAATTTCTGTAAGCTGTGTCCGTGTACTCCATAGAGACCATTTCAGTTGGTAAATATCACTAGGTTTTATTCACTACTCATTTTCTGACAGTAATGTCATGAAGACTTCATACTAAACTCTAGGAATGATTTAACTATACAAACTAGTATTTATGTGCCCTAACTTGGGCATGTGTATTATAGACATCAAAGGGTGACATCTACAGTCTCCCATTATAGTCCATGGCAAAAATAAGCACTTCTAATACATCATTTCGTCTTGAGATAGGTTGGCCCAAAATGTGTTTCCCAATCAGCCTATGGTTTAAGGTCTTAATTCCTACAATACTTCTGAGAGATATAGAAGTGTATACAGCAGTAGAGTACAAAGATGCTGGAGGCAACATTCACAAAGGTATTTAGACAACTGGTCCTAATTAGGTACCTAATTTCTTCTGAAATTCAGAGACAGATTGTGTTTGCCTAAGGCTAAGCTGTAAGCTATAATTACCTTGTAATACCTGGCTTCAGCAGTTTGCATGTGGTAACACAGGAAATTTTTGGCAAAGCAGGGAAACAATATAACTTTTGCAAATTTAGACCAACTATGCAGCTACCAGGTCCTCTACTGTCTCAGCTTTGCCTAGTTGGTGCTCCTTCTTTAATGTTTATTTGACTAGTTCCTATGTTTCCATCCTATGTCTAACTGGACTCACTGCTTATGAGAAATCGCCTTATATATCATCCTTAACAAAATCACTCCTACCGCAAAGAAGTTATTTGAAAAGTTATATAGATATCCCCAAAAAAGACTAGCAGTCTCCTTCCAGCAGGTTGACAGGTTCTCCTTTGTTTCCTAGCCTTTTCCTCCCTGGCACCTCCTTACTGAATTCAGATACTATAGAAGTATCAACATTAATCAACATGATGGGATGCCAACTCTGCAGCTAAAAACCCTGAGATGGGAGACAATCAGGTAGATTTCAAAGCAAGCCAAACTTGCAGATTTAAAACAAAAGAAAGAAAAAAGAAATAGCTTGTTGAGTTTTGAAAGAGATGCAGCTGATAAATGAACTGACCATTCCCAAACCTCCACTCATATTCTGTTATCAGCCCATCACCTGCTTCGAGGAAAATGCCAGTAATTGAGAATTAACTCATACCTCAGCACTCTCCGTGTTCCAAGACTGATAAAAATGGTCCATCAGATGAGACAAGTGTGCTCCAGAAGTTGGATAACTGTGGTAGTGCATCTTCTGATTGGAGCTCCAAAATGTGCTGTGATTCTAGCACAGCTACATGCCTCCTGAAATGGCTGGCTTGTGTCTGGTGTGTCATGCAGGTAAAACTTTGCTGCATTTACCCACATGCACCAGAAAACACCTTTGCATGGGCTAGTCACCCCTTTGTGCCAGTTCAACCAGCTGGTGGCCTGCAGAATTGCAGGCATGTGAGAGTTCAGGTCCGACAGAGATGAAGATTCTGTGATTCTGTGACAGACATGTTGCGTTTTTCAAACTCTGATGGGACGAGAAGGCTCAGCCACGCTTCCAGCTGCTCACGCTGGGTTTCATGAAGCCAGTAGCCTGTGAGAGAGATGAAGGATCTATCAAACTGTCTCTCACTCCTCTATGTGGCCAAGTGAAAATTTAATTGCTCAGAAATAAATTAATACCAAGATGCAGAGACTCTGTGCCAACGGTAACGTGTATGGACATTTCAGACATGTCTATGCAGCAAAGGTGAGAAATGTTTGAGCTCAAAGTACTTTAAAGCATAAGCAGTTATTTGGAATCCAAGTGTTGCTTTAGTGACTACTTGTTGATACATTTCCTGACCTTAGATATTCAAAGACACTTCCTGGTTTTCTAAAAGGATTATCTGTTCTGTCGCAAAATATGCCAAAGAGCTAATTACCCTTTAAATCTGGAAGGTTGCTTTCCCTGTACTACAAAAATAACTCTTTGAAATTAGTTATAATGACATTATAAAACTCACAGCGTTTTATAATTAACTGCTAATAGGTAGCTACATGATTTGAAAAGAAATAATATACTTAATTAAACTACTTAAACATTTACATTGCTCTAATCAAGTGTTAGGAAACGAGCATGAAACCTGGTTTTATGATTAATTTAAAAAAACTTTTTGTGACTATAAATAGGTTGAAAGCTATGTATTAATTAATAAGTGTAAAATGTGAATGTTTGTACATCTTATTCCTTAGGAAACGAAAGTGGTGTCCTTAGCAGGTGTTTACAATGAATCGAAAAACTCCTGCTTGGCAAGAGCTTTACAGCAACTGTTACTGACAAAGTTGATCCCTCAGATTTCTGTCATTGTTTAACCTACTGCTTGTGTGTTAATGATGAATCGATGAGGTATGGATGTTTATTTTCTTGCTTTCTGACAAGCTGCTGCTTTACTACATCCGAGCAAATAATTTTTTAACCACAAGTGGCAAATAGGGTGCTCACAATACTACAGGTTTGGGTTTAAATTAATTGAAAGTCATAAACAAAATCACTGATTTTCATTTGCATTTCATCTGTCCATGGGAGAAGCAGCCGTGGTACCTCCTGGAACTAGAGAACTGAAAAAAAAAGTAGATGACACCCCAACAAAAGAAAAGCTTATGGCACAAAGCCTAAGTAAAATGAGGGACGGATGAGTTTGAAGGTACCCTTGGGTGTTCTTTTGTGAAGATTTCTGTATCTACAGAAGGCAAGAAGTCTTCAGTGAGGGTGAGAGCATAAGGTACCAGATAGCTACGTACTGGTATCGTGGTCCTGAGAAAAGCTAACTGGGAGCTGCTTCCTGACTTTGTGAGGTTAGCAAAACATCTACTCCCTGTTCTTAGAATCCTACTATGTCCATAATGAAAACGATGTCATCAAAGTTAAAAAAAACAAAGAAACAAAAAAAACCCAAAAATAAAACAAACAAACAAAAAAACAACCCAACCCTCAGTATTTTCTCCTGCAAAGTTGTTCTGTCAACAGCATGATGATGTGGAGCATGAGTCCAGGCAGAACTCAAGGTTAGTCTTTAAGTAGCCATTAACATGACCATTCCTATGCAACCTCTAAGTCAGGAAGGCTCCAGTTGTTGATTGCCTGAACATGTGCACCCTATACCTTACTCTGTATTTCTTCTCCTGTGTAAGCATCCACTAGCAGCCGAGTATTAAAAATAGTAAAATGGGGAAGATGAAGATAAAAAATGACAACATTCAGAATCAATCGTGATTCACTGCATTTGTCTTGAGGTAGAACTATGCAGTGTGTGTGTGGTCTTGGCAGACTTTGATGGGTTTACCAGAGGGTTACTGTGAGATGGAGCATATGATGGAAAAATTTCAAATGTGCATTTAAAAACCTGTACATCAACTGAAGAGAAAAAACTTTAAAAACACATAATATCATTAAATATTGATGAACCAAGATACATCTACCTGTCTGCTGCTTTGGAACTATATAGTTTTATATTAATAATGTAATTTTATTTTGTACTGTAGTGTTAAATATAAACTAGGCATCACACAAGCTGTTGTGCAATCATCCCCATTCAGCTTTGCCAACAAATGTCAGCACTGACCCCACAACACCCCATGCCTAGGGCCTCTCTTACACAGAGAATGCTAATTGTACTGAACTGTGGGAGCACTTAAACTGTGGAGAACAGAGACTCAAACAAGACCCACCAAACTTGAGATCAAAGCCAGAATGTGAGTTCAACTCTCCAGACATCAAAGACCAGCACAGAAACCCACTGTGCCACTTTGACCTGAAATTATGTCCTTATTATGTACAGTGGGAAGTTTAAAGCTTTTATCTCAAAAGACAATGCAAGAAATTCAGTTAATTTAAAATATCAAATCAATGTAAACATCAATAGTAGTAGCCGTCATCGTCCTTCTCCTCCTTATCATCCGGACTTGATCAATAAGACCACTGTTAACAGAAAGATTTTTTTCTGTTCTGCCAAGTATTCATGTTGAGTAGACTATGAAAACGATCGAGTAGAAAGACTTTATCCACAGACTATGAAATCAGTATAATTTTCTTTCTAACAGCATTTGATGACACTCTGACTTAAGCTTACCATGGCTTTACTGTGTTTCATATACAGGGACCTCAGAGCTGGTTTCTAGTTAAACCTACCTTACTAAATTGAAGATTATAACCCCCTGCAGTTCTGTTTCCACAGCTTTTGAAATCTTCAGAAAGGCCACCCACCTCTTTAGGCAAGTGGGAAAACAGAAGATGGTTCCATCAATGTGACTTAGGTTAGTTCTTGTTCAACATCCCCATTTTCTTGGAAATAGGTACATTGATACGAGTCAGTGACACCAAGGAGGTGAGCATTAGATCTGCAATGTTTTGTTTTTCAGTAATGAAACACACACAAAAAAAAATCTTTTAAGATCTAGGGATTTTAAGGGATAGCTGTAACATACACCAAATTAGATGATTCACATGCATAAATCGGGCATTTGCCCAACCTTGTGCATTATTTTGACAATAAACAGCAAAGTGTTGGTGGCATTGTTGTGTGACAGTAAGATTAAAGAGTGCAGACCATATACTTCTAGTTAGTCCTATGGCATTTAACCTTTTTTTTTTCCATTTTATTTGAGACACCATATGAAAAATTTCCAGTAGAGGTGTGCACACTTCACTTGAGAATCATTCTACTGACAATGAAATAGTTCTTCCTAGTCTTCCACAGCAAATGCTGCACAGGTAATGAAACCTGTAGAATCTCAAGGATCTGAAAGTAGAAAGGGCAAGCAATGCACTGATTTAGTCAAATTTTCAGTTCCAAACACATCCCATGAAATATAACCAAAGATACTAGGAGTGGATGTGGATATCATAAACAGTCATTTATGTATGCAGAATAGATATGCTACATTAGACTATTTTCTATTGATATACTGCTATATCATAAATATGAGTTAATAGTGAAAGACTGTCTGAAATTTTCTGTGAATACCATGGCCCACCCCACCACTGATCCTCCAGTAGGCAGTAAAGGTAAGATACTACCTACACATGTGCTGTGACTACTTAAAGTTATGAAAGATATGCCTAGACTAGGTGATATGCACACAAGGGTTGTGAACCCTTAAACATCCAAATCAAGGACCTGGTCAAAGCAAATTGTGTCTTCTTTCCAAGGAACAACTTGAGCTTCCTGACACAGAAATAAGGGTATATGGGGAAGATGAGGTGTACACCACAACTGGGTCCAACAAGAATGTGATTTGTGGAAGTGCTCCAAGGGCCTGAGGCTTAGGTCGAGCGATACATGGTTGTGTTTCCCATCTGCAAAGGCTTTTCCCATGTTAACTGTACAGGAAAATTTTGTAAAATATTGTGCAAAAGTAAATGTAGAGTACTTAGGTTTAGTCTAACCTACATTCCCAGAAAAAATATGGAGAAGCTTATACTGAATAGTATTGAAAGGCATTTAAATAATAATGCAATCATCATGCAAAATCACCATGGGTTCATAAAGGGAAATTCCTGTTCAACTCATTCTACGATAAGGTCACCCGACTAGTGGATGAAAGGAAGGTAGTAGATATAGTTTTTCTGAATTTTGGTAAAGTTTTTGATACTGTCCCTCATAGCATCTTTTTGGAAAATTTGTCTGTCTGTGGGATGAGCAGGTTCACAGTGCACTGAGTGAAGAACTGGCTGAATGGCAGAGCTCAAATGGTTATAGTGAATGGGGCTACATCTGGCTGGTGATCAGTCACCAGTGGTGCTCTTTCCTCAGGATTCAGCTCTAGGGCCAGTTCTGTTCAAAATATATATCAATGATCTGGATGCATGAGTTCAATGCACCACTGACAAGCTTGCTGATGATACCAAACTAGGAAGTGCAGTTGACTCTCTTAAGGAACAAGAGTCCTTGCAGATGGATCTAGATATATTGGGACACTGGACAATAATTAACGGGATGAAATCTAACAAGTTCAAATGCTGGATTCAGCAAAGAGGACTGAGTAACGCTTAGCAAAAAGTGAAAACTGGGAGAGGAGCAGCCCTGCAGAAAGGGATCTAGGGGTGCTGGTGGACAACGGGCACAATAGGAGTAAGCAGTGAGCCTTGGCAGTCAAAAGGATCACAATCATAACTATACCCACTGATTATTATGCATTTCTGTTATCCTTTGGAAAAAGAGTGGTTGAGCAGCAGAAAGAAGGGCTACTTGTTTGCCTTGACATTGCAATATTGGTCAGGCAGAAGGCAATAGAAACAAGGACAAATCACTTCTTCATCAGATGTTACCTTTTATTACCGGCAGTCAAGACTGGAAAAGCGGGATGGGAGGTAAGAACTGGAAAGAGGCAAAAAGAATTCTGAGAAGAGCAGGGAACAACTTTCAGGAATGTAAATGGCATTTGAGAAGGAGAAGAGGTGGACTGTGTTAAGAGGAAGTCATACTTGAGCAATTTAAACTTCAAGAGTCCTTGCAGAAGGATCCAGATAGGTTGATGCATTAGACAATCATTAATGAAATGGAATTTAGCAAGAATGAATGCTGGATTTTGCACCTGGGATGCAGTAATACCAGGCACATGTGTAAACTGAGACAAGAGTGGCTGGAGATCAGTTCTGTAGAAAAGGACCTGGGGGTGCTGGTTAACAGCAGGCTCAATAGGAGTCAGCAGTGAGCCCTGGCAGCCAAGAGGGCAAGCTGTGTCCTGAGGTGCATCAGATGCAGCAACACCAGCTTATCAAAAGTGGTGATTTTCCTGCTGTTTTCAGCAGTGGTGTGGCCTCACCTTAATAGTGCGTGTAGTTCTGGGCTCCACAATTTAAGAAGGATACGAAGGTCCTTGAACGCATCCAGAGGACAGCAACAAAGCTGGTGAAAAGTCTGGAAGGAACGTCCTACGAGGAGCGGCTAAGGCCTTTTGGCTTATCTAGCTTGGAGAAAAAGAAACTAAGGGGAGACCTCTCCACTTCCCTACCTGAGGAAGGGAAGTGGAGAAAGAGGTGCTGATCTCTTTTCCCTGGCATCCAGTGACAGGACACATGGGAATGGTTCAACACTGCTCCATGGGGCAGTTTAGACTGGACATTAGGAACCTTTTCTTTACCGAGAGGATAGTCAAACAGTGCAACAAGAGAGGTATCCAATGCCCCAAGCCTGTCAGTGTTTAAAAGGTATTTGGATAATGCTATTTAATAACATGTTTTAACTTTTGGCTAGCTCTGAATTGGCCGGGCAGTTGGACTAGATGATCATTTTAGGTCCTTTCCAAGTGTAATAGTTCTATGCTATGCTGTGCTGTGCTGTGCTATGCTATGCTACACTATTCTATTCTACCTGTAGCACTTTAGCAACCCGTAGTCCATAGCCCATACACAAACTGAAATCTTTAAGTCCGGAAAAGTTACAAAACAGAAGACATAGTAAGCACAAACAAATACATTCACACTCTTAATTTTGATCACCATAAATCTGCACTTTAACATGCTGACTTCTTTTCTGACTTAGTAAGCTGATGGTACAGGAGGCTACTTTATGGTTTTCTTGCACTCTTGTTGCCTTGTGTTCAACTAACTGGTTGGTATTGTTTGCTTTACACCGGCCACTCACCCCTCTCTCTGCAGCCAGGTTTGAACTGTGGCTGTAAATCAATGCTATTAGCTCAGCTTCTATTGAGCAAATGGATGTACAATACACTGTGAAAAACGCTTGTAACAAAAGCCATAGGATTAAATAAGCATAAAACCCGATTTTCCCCCTGAGCCCATAGGAGTTCTGGCCTGCTAAGCCATGGGTGAGGCACATTTGCAAGCAACAAGCAATAAGTTGGTGGTCACATTATGCCCACCCACATTGTATTTGGGCGCTGAATGTATTTATATATTAAGAAAAAATTATTTGAGTGTTCTAGTATATAAATCTATAAATACAGAAAGAAACAGTATCTTTAATATGTTCTAAACTACTAGAATTTCAGAAAGAAATTATTCAACCTCAGTTTTGGCATTAGTCCATTTCTATTATTGTATTTTATTAAATTTTTATATTGTAATATTCCTATAAAACTAAATATTTATAAGAAGGTGCCAGTGAATTAAGACTCCACATAGAATTTCATTAAAAATCTTCATGGCTTTTCTATCCTGTAAAAATAAATAACCTTTTCTTCAACTGGCCAAAACATGGTCATTCTGAATAAGAGTAGAATTCATCATCCATCCAAGTTGCTTTTTAACAATACTCTTTGTCTCTCTGAGATAAGGCTACATTCAATGCTTTTTTAAAATTTCCACTCTTAAATGCCTGTAAAACTAAAAACATGTACTGGAAATACTTTGGCTGTCTCTTCCATAACACATCTTAAAGAATAAGAAGACTAAATTGCAAAATAGCTGTTTAATTACCATGGGTTAAAGATATAAAGCCTGAAGACATGAGTTTTAGAAGGTAAAGGCAGAACTTCAATGTAGCTAGGCATGACCACCATCAGTGATGGTTCCCAGGACTACAACTAGTGTAGCCCCCGGTCATGGCAAGACAGAGTGACTATGTTTCCTGGGGAAAGGGGCAGCCGTTCAGATTCCTGGGTTTTGGGGTAGTGGTAAGGGGAAGAAACACATTTTGCAAACAGTTATTACAATAGCGTGGTGCTTTTTGCCACTGCAGTGGAAGGCAGTCACTACCAAGACATACGGCTCAGAACTAGTGCAGGAAAAGCTTTGTATGTATAAAACCAAGTCTTGTATCTGCAGCTAATGGCACATTAGGCAAGTTGAAGTTAGACAAATTATACCAAAGTCAGCTGGACATACCGACTAGTAATTTCTGAACAGAAAATAGTTTGGTGACAATAAGCACATTATAGACAAGAGTGCCAGAACCTCAGCTAGAATAAGCACAGTGGCACAACAACAGATTAGCTGTGGTCAGACCAATTTTGCTGGTTTACAGCAACTCAAAATCCATGATGTTTTGTAGCTTTGTGCCAAAAAGGCCTGGAATAGCTCATTTTTAACACAATTTTAAACTGAGTGGAAAAAATTCTTGGTGGTCATAATGACTGCACCTTCGACAAATGAAAGTAAAAAGTTATTTTAATCTCTCATGTTAATTCCTCACTCAGTTTTGCTTTCTATCTAAGTAATATTGTTTTAACACTTGTGCCAATGGAAGCCTTGCCAATATTTTGCTGAATGTTGGTAAGTTTTGCCAATATTATATTAAGAAGGACATCTAAGAAATGCAAATATTTAGTAGACTTTTATGAAAAGTGATGTCTGTCCAGTATCTCATACCACAGGATAAAAAAGAAAACAAACTAACAGCCAGACCTCTGGAATACCTTCATATTTCATATGACAGAGACTCACTCTTTGTCTCATGAAATAATGGATATATATTATAATTTTTGGCCTTCAGTTACACTGTCCTTATCATGAAACCGTAACAGTCTACAAGACAACACTAGAGATACATGAACATTCAGAAAAGGAGAAGTAAAGAAACAAAACAACAAAAAAAATGGTGATGATACTGAGGTCCATGAGATTAGCCAGGTCAGTAAACATATCTAGTGAGTTTATTGCTTTTTTTCCTTCCCTATACTGTCTTGTAGACAGTGTAAACTTGTGCTAATTTAGAACCAGTTGAAAGTTAGTATGTTTTTAACTGCTTTTCCAAAGAAACAGGTACAGCTACACATAAACAGTTATAATGTCCTCAGAAATACGCAGAAGTAATGCAAGTTAGCAAAGAACCAGATCACTCTGACACAGAGTGAACCCCAGAATTTCAATTTCTCCATCAAAAAAAGCGAGGATTGGGCTGTAAGCCAGGCTGAATGGCAATGCTTGGGAGATACGGATACCTTGAAATTCTAGAGACTCATCCTCTGATGCAAGGCAGAGTAATGGAAGGGCTTCATCCAGCTCTTGCCCATGTTCTACCAACACCTCATTCAGAACAGTTTACTTGGGTATAATGTCTTGGTTTTTATGAAGAAGCCAATTCTGATCAAAACTAATTCTCTCATATTGTTCATGCTTTGAAAAACACTGGGAAAAGACAGGATTAAAATGTGAATTTTAAGGCTTGCTACTTCCTCCTGGATTTTCATTAGCATTAACCACAACAAATGACTCTAAACGGGTACATTGCTTCTAATATTTATAGCAAATGGCATAAAAATACTTGGTTGAAATAGCATAGCAACGAGTTCATGAGGGGAGACACTGGAAGAAAAGACGTGCTATTAGAAGTTCAGAATCACCGAAGAGGTAGTAAGAGTTACAAGAAAGTACTGCAATAGAAAACAGGCAGTTTGTGTTTCATTATGAGGGGAAGGGGAAGCTACACAATATGAAGGTGCAAAAGGGGCTAAGTTCTGAATAACAGTACCATTTTATACTCTGCACTGGGTTAAAAACTGGCTGGAGGGCCGGGCCCAGAGAGGGTGGTGGTGAATGGTGTGAAGTCCAGTTGGCGACCAGTCACGAGTGGCGTCCCACAGGGCTCGGTACTGGGT
>VXBW01007914.1:440968-532948 GCA_013400375.1 Thinocorus orbignyianus | reverse complement strand
GAGGCGGGTGTTGGTCTCTTCTCCCAAGTTGCAGATGATAGGACAAGGAGTAATGGCTTCAAGTTACGCCAGGGGAAGTTCAGGTTAGATATTAGGAAATATTTCTTTACTGAAAGGGTTGTCAAGTATTGGAATAGGCTACCCAGGGACGTGGTTGAGGCACCATCCCTGGAGGTATTCAAGAGAGGAGTTGACATGGTGCTTGGGGATATGGATTAGTGTTGGATGTATTTTGCGTGGTGTGCTGGCTTTGCTAGTGTTGTGTTGTGTGGTGGTTTGTGGGGCTTTTTTTTTGTTGTTGTTTTTTGGTATGTTTTTTTGTAGGTTTTTGTTTGTTTGTTTGTTTGTTTTATTTCGTTGTTTTGTTTTGTTTTGTTCTGTTTTGTTTTGTTTTGTTTTGTTTTGTTTCCCCCCATTGGTTGGACTAGATGATCTCAAAAGGTCCCTTCCAACCTAGGTGATTCTGTGATTCTGTGATTTTAAATGCATGTAAATTGAACGCTTCAAAGATATGGTAGTTAAGACTTGTCTCCACATGGAAGAAAAAGAAACATTCTTCCCTGAGGTGGGACCTGAAGCTCTGGAAAGAAGGTTGAGGTTAATACAATCCCCATCTTACAAGCATCAGGCCTAGGGAGGACAATGATGATATCATGCAAAGATAACAGAGGAAATGAAAAGGGGATGATTGAGAATTGTGTTTCAGGCATTTGAGCTTGCCTGGGAATTGAGTAGCACTGGAAAGACTGGAAAATAATAGGAATTTAACTTGGAATGGAGGACGAAACCTGTGAGTCATAGGCATACAGATCATAGCTGGAGTTGTGTTTGAAGAAGATCCATAGAAAGGGAAAATAAAAGTGGGATTAAGGGGTGAATCCTGTGGAACCTCAGAGAAACTTGGGGAGAAGTCATTCAGGCTCCTCAGGGGAATAGTAGCAGCAAATATTCTTTGCATGTCATTGTAACTTGTGTATGAATATGTAAAGTTTTGTTTAAAGAAAAGCAGTGAAACACATCTGAGTATAAATAAACACTCTTATATGGTGACAGCAAGATGACTTCCAAGATGGAAAGGGTGGCTCTTAACAAATAGATTTGCCACAGTATTTGGGTCAGGCTACAAGTAACAAAGCAATCACTGCTGCCAGGCACTGATGTTACTTAATATTATACAAATTCTTTTCTCTTGGACTCTCATTTCATGTTGTCTGGTGTCTCGCTAACTCTTAAGTGTATTCTTACTTCTTTCACTAAATTTAATATAGCGTACTTATAGAGCATATAGCACTTCCAACTAAGTTAAGGAAAAGACTGTAAAAATCCCCTAAATTGATTATGATGTTTCAAAAACTTTACAATACAAAGTAATACAGGATTTGTATTCAAGTCTGTAGAGTTAAACACAGAATTATAAGCCACGGTCAAGAAATGTCTACAAAAATCTACAATAGCTCTATGAAACATACTAGTTTTACACTTGTTTAATTCTAGGATATTTCCAGAAGTTTTTATTCTTTCAATGATGTCATTTTCCCATCTATATTTGCTCATTTCTTCCACCTATTTCAACATTTATTTTGCAAATGATAAATTATATGTGGGAACGCTGAGCATGGTGTGGTTCTTTTACTGAGATCTCAGTCAATTGACCTAGAATGAAAAGTTCAGTTTGTACTGAAAAAAATATCAAGTATAGCACAACCACAATCAATATTGAATACTGTAATTATTTAACGTGTATTTAACGTACTGCCAACTGGTAATAACTTTTAAACCACCAGATTTACAGCATCTCAAACTGTAAGAGGTTAGGATAGTCATTCTCAGGTTGCCCTCTACTGTTTAACGTTAGAAAGACAAGGCATGTTTTACAGGGCTGTAACAGGAGGAGTTTGGACAAGGGATTTCTGCGACCAGAATAAGAAAATAGAATACTTGCAGAGAATTTGCATCTTTATTTAAAATCTGTTCATTTTAAAAGGTAACTTCAGAGAAGTAGAAATGCTCTGAAGAGGAGTTCAGGAAGGAGCAAATGTAGGAAGTTTAGAAATGTAACTTGATTTCTACAAGATTGCAAGATTCTTATCTTGCAATCTTATCTTCTTATCTTACCTGGAGAACCACCAGCTATAGGAACAAATCTTGCAGTTGTAACGTAATTTCCCATTCCATTCAGTGCCTCAAATCTTATTCTTAGAATTTTGAACATTCAGCTGAAATTCTCAGCTTGGATAATTTGACCTGGGAACACAGCAAGAAACACTGATTTCTCTTCTTTTACATCTAGTTGATAGATGTACTGTTATTTGGTATCATATGTGTCAATTTTGAAAATCCAGGATCTCTGCTACTCAAATAATTGAACTAAACTGAATCCAGGCTCTTCTTGAACCTCAGCAAAGTTCAGTGCTAAAGCTCTTGAAGGGTGGCCCTGGAATGACAAGCATTTCTAGAAATTAAGGGAAAGATTTACTGCACTGGGAAGAGGCCCTCTATCCTGTACAAATAAAATCAACATTTCCTATCAAAATGATCATTTCTATCCCTTATATAGAGTTTTCTTTTCTAGGTTATCTCAAAATAGTGGGTATAAAAGCCAGCTGTAGCATTACAGTAAATACCCAGACTCCAGTATGACTTTGGGAGAGCAGGTGGGTAGTGTCAGCCTAAAAGACCTTCAGAGAGATTTCTGCTTGCCCAATCAGTCAGCTGATCTATGACCTTGGAAACAAGGGCAAATCAAATTTATTTGGCCCAGAATGAAGAGGAGAGGATGGATGTACTTGATTTAACTGGAGAAGTGTAGATAGGTTCATTGGTTGACAGTGGCTGTCAGGCATGGGGTAGACCCAATTTTTGGTCCAGCATACTGACTGTGGACCTTCAGAACATGCTACAGTGTATTCATTTTCAGCAGGCAAAGAAGGTCCCAAATAAAGGAGACTTCTTGTTCAGTAATGTTCATGGGAAAACACTCCATTTTCTGTTTGCTTTGAGTGCTTTATACGGACATGCAGATTTGCTGATTGCATTGTTTTGCTTCTTTTCTTCATTAAAATATAAAATTGTCAAAGTTGTGGTTTTTTGGTTTGTTTGTTTGGTTGGTTTTTTTAGAAAGAAGGTAACAAGAAGGTCTAGTGTTCATTAACAATAGAGAACTAGTGAGAAAAATCCTTTGGATGGTGTGATTTGGATGGAACCACTAAAAAAACCCATGTTTCTTTAAAATACTTTAATCATATTTGGACTCCTATGAAAAAATCAGATTATTGCCACATGGCATCACTATGGAGTATGGTAGGGGTGGGAGAAGGTTTGAAAAACTCTCTTGTGCGTTTTCTTCATCAGACTAATTTAGGCTTCTTACACATCTTCGTGTTTCTTCTACTTGTTCTGCATGCCCTTTGGCATACTTTATTACTCCAAATTATAGCTACATCTTGTGACCTTAACTTGAGCTTAGCATAGTTTTTGTCTAAGACTGTGTATATTTAGTGTCACTACCAACTAAGTTCAGTGTAGCACTGAATTCTCGTATTAAATTCATGAGAATGCAGTGCACAGAGAGAGAAGATTTTCTGCCTTTAGGGAGAAGATTTTCTGCCTTTAAAAAAACACTCTGAACTGACCCAGATGTGCAAGAACAATACTCACTGACTACACAGAACAGGTTCTGGGGTCCTTTGATCTTAGCCTCCCCATTTCTTTTCTAAACATCTTCAAAGGGCTGCCTTTCTAAAAAGAGAAGTTCACCCATCCTTATGTGCTGACAGACCAAACAGAAAGGGCACGTGGAGAATCTTTTATTTTATTGTTTGGTTTATTTAAAAAGCAAATTTATAGGGTCTGACATATGTGACAGTGGGATCCAGGACTCCTCAACACACAGCTCAGTTCTGTATCATGTCAAACTCATAGGAGTAAATTTTACAGCCATACACAATGATTTTTTTAGATGAGCCACAGTGCAAAAGTAAATGCTTTTTTTCTATTTATACACTATTCTAACATAATAAAATTGCAACATGGTTAAATTCTGTCCAAAGAGTCCCTGCCACTTACAAATAGACAAAGTCCAGACAGATCTTGGAATAGAGAAATTCTTGTTTGTTGGAAGTGGCAGCATCTCTGGTTTTTATTCACAATATTGGAAAATCTGAAGGAATAGGTGAAAATAAGTGGCTTCTTTAGTATTAGTTATAGACTGACTGATTCAGACCTCTTGAATGGTGTAAATATTCTTTAAGTCTATCTAGTAAGTACTTAAACAATGAATGTAGACAATTTCCCTAAAACTGTCAGAGTAGAAATCAGTAGCAAGACTAAAATATGATGCAGGGCCCGACCCTGCACAACTACTCTATGTACTTCTTTGTTACAGTTCAAAGTGGATGTGGTCATATCTATTATGGTATAGGGCAGTTCAGAGATTATCTCATGGATATTTAAAAGTGCATCTCTTTCTGCCACACCAGGGTCCTTGGAGTTTTAGTCATTATTCCAACTCATGCTCTGCATTTTCAATCATTTTCTAAAGAAGACGGGCCCTTCTCCATCTTACAAGTTGAGGACATAGAAACTATCTTCTAAATGTACCTCAGAGAAAATAAAAACCAGATTATAACCATCTAACTATCTTACCCTTCTGATTCTCAGGACATAAAACAAATATCATGGCAATGGCAAGCCTCAGAGATAAGTTTGTGGAAGTTCAGACTTTATAGGAGAAAAAAACCCACCAAACGTGAAGTTTCTAAGTATTGGGACTTCTGAAATCAGACTTATATACCTAAATATGGAATAAAGTGCACATCCTTGTCATTTGTCCAACAGCTGTGAGATTACAGCTGGAGTATTGTGTCTGGTTTGGGCCTCCTCAGTACACGAAGGGTACTGACACACTGAAGCAGGACGGCTAAGATTGCCAACAGGCCAGAGAACATTATATGTGAGGAAAAGATGAGAAAAACTGAGCTTGTTCAGCCTTCAGAAAAGAAGATGAAGGGAGAACTTTACTGTTATCTACAACTACCTAATTAGAGGACAGATGTAATGAAGACAGAGCTAGAATCTTGCAAATGCACAGTGATAAGAAGAGAGGCAAGAGACACAAGTTAGAAACATAGAAAACTCTGATTAGGTATTAGAAAACTTGCTCTTCCATTAAACATTGGAACAGGTTGCTCAGAGAGCTTGCAGAGTCTTCATTCTTGGAGATGTTCCAGATACAGCCCTGAGCAACCATGTCTAAGTTAGACCTACTTTGAGCAAGGGGTCAGAGGGGATGACCTTGGGAGGTCCCTTCCGACATAAGTTGTTGTATGACTTTGTGATTCAATGGGTGATGTTTTTCACCCACTCATATTGTCATTGTCTCAGAACCTGGGCATATTCCTGTGGATTTGAATCCTAACAGACTGGAAAAGTATATTGATTGTATGACTCCCACTTTCTGGGAGGAGCTCTTACTGCTTTAATATTGCATAGAAGTCAGGAAACACAAACTGTACTGTCTGCTCTACAATAAATTAAACACTACTCTGTTTTGTCAAAGAACAGATATATAAACTCAGGAGACAACTTCACATTCTGGCTCCTAAATGTACAAAAACGCCCTTCCATAGTCCTTATAAAAATCTGTCAGTTCTACAAATCAAAGATTCCTCAGAACCCAAGATTTAGAAGTTCTAATCTCTCCAGTGCCTTGCATGAGGATGCGTGCTTGTTCTGGTTTTCATTTATGACAATTTGCACTCTTTGTCTAAGAGCTGGTACTATGGACAGAAAATACAACTGTTCGTGTTGTTTAATCACTAGTAAACCTTCTGGCACATTTCTATTTTCAAGCCAAAGAGCTCTCCCTCAGAACATCTGAGAACAGTTTGGGGATAGCATAGAGTATTGGAGAAAGAACATTTAACTGTATGAATGTAAATTGTGCCATGACACATACCCTAACGTTCCTTTTTAATTACACACACAGATGCAACCAAGGATCTAACCCTTAGGCTCTTGGCTCCTTTCCTGGATATAGCTTCTAGTCATCTAAGTTATTAACCCATACAAAAAGAAGTAAAGCATGATTTAATACCTTTTGAACTCTACCTACAAGTCTATCCATCCCTCTCTTTCAATCTGGAAAACAGAAGTTAGAAGAAACTAGTCAAACTCTCTGAGAATACTATAGCAATGCAAAATGTCATGGCAGACTGGTTATACCATATGAACGTCCACTACTGGCAACATAAAGACTCCTACTGACATTGCTAGACANTAGACACTGGATTATGTTTAAAAAAAAAAAAAAAAAAAAAAGTGAGAGAAGATACAAGCTAACTAAATATATTCATGGAATTTAAGAAATATAATTCAGGAATAAAGAAAACAGTGATAATACTGGAAGCACGCAGCTAGCTACGAAGCTTGTCAAAGGCAAAGGAGTAAAAATTCCTCAACAAAATTTTAGTTGAGAGCCAAAGAATGTTTATTTATTTCACTAATGATGACATGTTCAAGGCATCTACACAAGAGTAAGATGAGTGCTGAGAGGTGAATTGACACAGGCTATGCACTTCATCTGAGGAGTGCAGATACTGTTCTTACAGGAGGATAGAATCATTCAGAGCTCAAAGTTATTACACACAGTACAATGACTGCTTTAATAAAACAATATACATGTCAGAGGTATAAAAAAGCTGCTTCTTTCAGGCGGATACTTAAAGTCTTTTTCTGTTTCAGAGCTGATAATAAAATTGGCTGTATCAAGAAACAGCTGAGAATCCCCAAGCACAATATTGTTACGCATTTTATCAGTTCCTTCATTGTGAAAGAGGGGAACGTTACAGATAGATACAAGAAGTACCCTTTGTACAGGTTTATTTTCAACATGCCTTAACACTCAGCATCCCTTACTCTATATAGATGACGATCATCTTTCCATGTTTACAAACTGTAGTAGTTAAGTTCTCTAGGGGACTGAAGTGTTTCCAATTGGAAGTATAGGAAATTCCACACATTCAAGATAAAAGTGAAATTACGCACTAAATGTCCATATACAAACCGCTGGATGGTCTCAGCTTCCATGTAGCCCTCCAAATGAGGGCCTAGTATGGGACATTTGGACACAGAGACATGAAAAATTAATGTTATGAAAGGAGTAGGAAAGAGTTCTGCTCGTCAGCAGGAGAACTCCTTGGCTTTCATTTTGCAGATAAAGGTGTAGTTATATCTGTAAATATTCTTGAAATTTAAATGTATGTAAGTAGTTATAAGGAACTATAACTATTAAAGAACTCTGTAAACAAAAAATACCAGGGAGTAAACTGACCTAACAAAGACCTAGTTACACTGGTTTAATGAAACCGTATCTTAAAAAACTACTTTAGCACAATGATTTTTGTTTTAAGGATAGTTTCTTTTTCTTTAGGTTCAGGTCACTCTTAACCCTAAATTAAAGTGATTTCTCATGGAGGCAGGCTTTAGTGCTACAAAACAAAACAAACCGAAAAAAAAACACCAAAACCAAACCTACTTATGCATCTTCCAGTTTGCTATAGTTTTGATCTTATGCAAACTTCCACAGAGTATCACTTCTCCTGCCATTTCCACTCAACTCTATCTCCTAGAAGCGTCCATTCACAGGCATTCACTAAAGATTTTTATTTTAAAACTTGCACTATGGATGGTTATTGCAGCTATTGGGGTTAAAAAGGCAATCAAAACATGAGCAGGGATATTCAACCACTTTTGGCCTCTTTGAATTCTCGGCTACCAAACAAAATAAAATCATAATCTTGTCAGCTTGAAGAATATTCTAATCCTTCACTAATTAGACTAAGGGTGGATCAAGGATGAAAGATTTGCAATATTTTGCTCACGAAGTCTATGAAATCTTACATCATTCCAGATCAGTAATATTACTTTTCATTTTGTATTCTTCACCTTATTCATGTACTATGTAGGAATACAAGAAAGATTTCACATATACCCACAGAGGAAAGGAGTGGGGAAAAAAAGAAGAAAATGTCGCACAGCCAGCCATCTCAGTGAAGTAACTCTATCCATCTATTTTACGGATCAACTGGGAGCTTGTCTAGATTACATCTCGAACTGCTACATTTAACCCCAGAGAGGTAGAGTCACAAACTCAACACAGCAAACGAATATTATGCATAGCAACATACGCATTAAAGGTGCCTTTTAGACAAGAAGTAAATCCAAGGCTAAGTTTAGATTTTTTTTCCCCTTTATAATAAAAGAAAGCCCATTTAGCCAAAAGAGTTACAGCAGCAGCCCACTTCATGGAAACGTACTCCTGTAATTAGTGGCAGACAAATATAATACTTAAAGGTGATTGGCAAGGTAAAGAGGTGCAGTTTATGGGCATCAACTGAGAAGTCATAAGTAGGATGAAATCCTCAGACAGAAGAGATTATCCTACTAAGACAGATTGAAATATCCAATGGTCTGCTTAGGGTTTTTTTTCTGCTTTGATTGTTCTTAGTTGAACAGAGTCGCTGTGCTCAGTGACAATAAAGTTATTTTGGAATTTTAGACTAGTGTAATAAGAAGTAAATGGGAAAAAAGCATCAGAAATGTTCTCTTTCTCTACAAGAAGAGCATACACATTAAATTGATCTAGAAAAACACCAGCTCAAAAGCATTCAGTAAATGCATAGTTATTGAGTAATGAAATTAGTAAATATTATAGCCATAAATCTCACAAACTCTGTTACCTTAAAAATGAAAAAACCCAACAAAACCCAACCAAACTTTTTTTTTACAAATGAAAGCTGGGGTTCTTAAATCATCCCATGCTGAGCAAAGAGAAGCTGAATATTTTTTAAAAATCATGGAATTTCTGAAAAATCACAGGAAAAGAAATAAAAGTTAGGCATTTAATGAAATCATAGGAGACAGATATGCATTATTTACAATTACATGCATAATTCACAATAAAATACAACATTAATGTTTTCATTTGCAAGACCGAACACTTAGTAAAATGAGACAGTTTGGAAGACTACATGGATTTACTTACTGTGAAAGTTCACCAATATGCTTTGTGACCAGGTTTTCAATCATTATTTGCTTATGTGAAATGGAACCAGAAACATATGTCAACTATTGATAGCAAAATTCAGTGCCCAACTCTGTTCCCCACCTTGTAAAAGAGGGTTCATTCATTCATGCTTTTGAAGTACATGTTAGATATGGGATGGAGTGGACCATCTCTTTTCATACTACTTTATCCCCGTACTCACTGGAGCAAAGCAAAGCAGGAATCCATAGCAGCAGGATGAAGAGTCTATTGAAGAATCAGGTAAGACTGAAAAATCCTTACAAAGAAAAATATGCAGCTGATTGATAAACAAATCGCTTCCAGGATTGCTGCTAAATTCACTGATCGTTTTTTCATTTAAACTTATTCAGAATCATAGAATAACCCATCCCCTCTTCCATACTTCTACATCAGTGATTTAAAAATAATAAAATAAAAAAAAGCTAGAGTGCAAAACCATCAAAAAACTCCCTAAAAAAGATAATGTTGAATTTATTCTTAAGGTGATCCTCAGATATTACAGTCAGTATTACAGTAAAGTATTCTCTCAGATTTTTTTATATTTTGTGCTTCTTTAATGAAATTCTTACCTATGTTCCAATTCAGGAACTGTTACACACCTCATCTTTAAAAATATTATGTCTGCATAGTAAAAAAAAAAATTGGTACAGTGATAGAAATATCAGCAATAAACACTGATCACTCACTGGATTAACTTCTTAAGAAGCTATTTGCAAAACATGTTTAAGTGTTTGGAGGACCTACTGGAGAAATAAAAACTGTTATTATTAGAAGATGTTACAACAGATGTCTCCCGATAATTTGCTACAAAAAAAAACCCAACCCTTAAATTATTTTAGAATGTTCCTTTGGTGTTTCAACAGCCTTTGAAGTACAGAATAACATTTTCTAAGAGCTGTGATTTATAGACTTACTCTTTTATTTGGATTGTTTTGTAAATCATGTGGTTGATTTTTTTTGCTCTTGTAGTGTGACAGCTTAACTCCTCTCTTATGTCAGAACAAACTGAAAAAAAATCCATAAACAAAGGAAACTCTCTTAGGACTTGTAATTCACAAAGCATACACTGGCACGATGTGTGTCAGGAAAAAAAAAATGTATGCAATTTTACACTTGTTTTCTGTTGCAAAGACTGGTGACTGGAATTTTATTACTTCCTTGGAAGTGAAGATCTTACACATATTTTACACTTAGCTTATACTAAACCATGCAATGTGACTACTCCAGATATCTCTAAATGAACATGATACATCTCTATTACACAAAGAATTGTCCTAGAAGTTGTCAACTGGTCCTGCGTTGGCCAAGCAGGGGTGTCTCCTGGACAATTAAGTGAAATTTTCAGTGGTTTACTAAGTATGGGGAGACAGTTCTCTTGTCACTTTTGGGTCTGGAAGCAGCAGGAGAAGTTTTCCGAAATGAACAGAAGTATCTCTGTAAAATGCTGCACCATCCATTCTAAATATGGTTATAGCTCCTGAAACAAAACCATCCTTCTTGATCATTTCCACTGTTGGTGAACCCTAATATGCAACAGTAGTTGGCACTAGAAATTGATGAGTTTTGAGCAGCATAGGTTCCTGACACCAGTGAGAAAAATCTTTTGCCTTTTACAGGAAATAATGAAAAAGTGCTATTTTTAAAATAACTGCTTGGATTTTTGTTTCAATTCAGAATGGTTGTAACTGTTGAAAATACCCAAGATTCTTTCTTTCCAAAAAATGCTGACCAATTCGTACAATTAAACTTCTATGTCCACTTAGGCTTGGGCTTATTTTCTCAAAACCAGCACATTTTTCCCCAAACATGACATTTATTTACAGAGCTCTAGGTAAGAAGACCTGAGTTGAACAGATACAGTGAATTATATGACAAATACATCGTTTACCAGAATTAGTAAAATATGTGCTAAATCTAATGACTTTTCTATCTGCTGTTCCCTGAATTTGTAAAAGAGTAAAGTACATATGACTAAGCAAAATTTGTTTTCATCAAAAATGTAAAACAGTTTAGTCTTATCTTTGAAGAATTACTTGAGCATTTTTTAACTTCTCTGGGGGCACTCTTTACAGTATTTTTCCTAAAATGTCTGAAGATTGTACCCTTTCTTGTACTGAACAGGTCCCTGTGTTGCTCCTGGAAGTGTGGAGAAGCGATTTGTTCTGCAAAATTACAGGAGTATTTTGCGTTTGAATTCTTTTTGTCAAGCAGAAGAACTGGGGCCTGAAAAGTGATGATAAATCAAAATTTTGGTCTGCTGTTATGTAAACTCAAGAAGGAGCACAAAACATCTAATATCTTACTGGTAAGTCAGTTGAGGTCACAATATTAGTACGTGTCAGTAGCTAATTAAATGAATAGCTAAAAAAAAAATAAATACTAAAGCCTGAAAATCTGTATTTGCAGAAAGGTTCACATAGCTGTATAAACCTAATATTTAGGCAGGCACCTACAAAACCAGCTAATTATTCAAAAGTTGAGAGGTTGTGAGAGGGAAAAAGTCTCTCAGTGTACTACATGCTCATGCAACTGTTCTGAATTCAAAATACACTAATCTGGAAAAAATGTCTAGAAACCCAAATGGTCAGCTATATTCACACTTGTCTGTTTCTCTGTGAAAGTTCATTGACATTATGGAGGAATATAAAAAGGCTAGAATGTGCTTAGATGCTATATTGTTCAAGATCTAGTGTAAGTTTTAAGGGTACACCAATACAGGTTTAAGAGTTGAATTAACTCTTTCAAGACCTATAAAGTATGTTGAACAAAACTGGACGTTGCTGAAAGCCTTAACCTTGGCAACTGAAACACTGAAATGTTTTTGGTGATTTTATGAGTCATCATAAAACTGTTTTACTTCTTTAATTCTACTTTTTTGAAATGGATATTTAAAGAATATATACAAATGGAATATACCGCTAATAGAGACCTTCCCTGGCGGTGAGGTGATCTAAAATCTATTCTAAATTATATTCTTTCCCTTTTGGGGGTTAGTTATCCTCTAAAATGCATTTTTCTAACAATTATGTATGTGCTTTAAATGGGTTGAGTATATTTGCATGTTCCAGTTAGATTTGCACATCTGGGATCTCTTTAATCAGTCATTTTCTTGTTCGACCATGTGGAGAAATGATAGTGTTGTTCATACAATTTTGCATTAAAAAGAATGCATATGCTGGCTTCATGAAGGGAATAAAAAGTCTAGGGATGTTGGAGTTAACTGCATGGGCTGGTTACTTGCAGTTTAACAATTCTCGCTATTTACAGCTGTCAGTGTTGCATGCAAGTGTTATACTCCCTGTTGTCTCCAAACTCTTTGTACTTTTTGTTATATTAATACTGCTCAAAGAATTACTTCAGACGTGCAGCTGGTAATCAATAATCTACTATTAAAGCAGTTTTAAAATGTGCTGGATATTCTAATTCCTTTATTCTCCATTTACATAACAATTTGTCTTCATATTTTCCCTATCGAGTTCAAAACCATAATCTAAGAAAAGAAGAGAGAGTTCTGTTTCCTTCTTAAAAGCGTCCACTCACTTCAATAGTAAATCTGAGCCTGGAACAATTTGTCAAGGTATTAGCTAGTGCACAAGCAGTGAGGAAACTGCCCGAAAAACTCTAAAACTAGTCCTTCAAAATGTGGTCCAGACTGGATGAATTTTTGCTATTTCCAACCCCTAAAAATCAGCATCATATGCTACCAGTCTATTTCCACAGATGCAACAGGAAAAGGAAAGACAGACACCTACATGTGAGGGAGAGATCAGTTAGTGCTAGAAGTTTGAGCATTTTTCGTCGCAATATCAGTTTGAGGACAAAAGGGGAACAACAAGAAATTTCAGACACCCTTCATCAGCAGGCCTCCTCCTCCAAATTGTTAGACTTCATCTTGGGATGGATGGGTGAAAGAGTAGAACAGAAATCTGTACTAGAAATATAAAAAAGATAGCTAAGCTCTAACTCCATGGTAAAGCAAGATGAGAAGTGACAGCAGCTTGATTTAACTCACTCTGTTGTCTGATCTGAAATTCTGACAATGAGTTTGAATTGTAGGATAACCAGTTTTGGAACAATATATTCTTTTCCAGTGTCCCATGTTATGCTCAAGAGGAACAATGGTTTTACTGTAAAAAAAATATAAATTACCCATGTAATGGGAAAGATCATTGCATGTTTTACATCACATTCATGTTGTGAACGCAGTATCTGCCAGTGTTTTCAGAGTCTGAAAAAAAGAAGGAACTTTTCCCATTCAGGTATTAAGTCATTCACAGAACCTAGGAAAGAAACCCCTTTCAGCAAAATAATTGCATATTTTTATATTTTCTCCTAAAACTAACAAGAAGAAATACAGAGGGAAATTGCATAATTATTCCTTTAACCACTGTGCAAAAATTTCAAATGCTTTTCATTTAGCATGTAACATTTCCAGCTTTTTCCACTGTTAAACAAATTACCTAAGAAAAAAAGATTTCCTATGAGTAACATCTCATTAAAGTAAGATGTCCTTGAGAAGTTCTGCTGACTTTTATAAATGACCAAAAAAGAAAAAAAAGAAAGAAAAAGCCAATTAACAATGCTGAACACAATCCCAAATTGGAAGAACCAGACCCCAGCAGACCAGCAAGAGTTTTGAGCTCTGAAAGTCAACAAGGACTCACAAAAGCCTGTGTGCGGAGCAACCAGAGCACACCATTGGAAATGGGTCTTATATCACTTATGCGAGAGCCGTGGTAAATCAACAGCATTTGTACTGGGACTGGAACATCAGAAAACAATTCCTTTGTTCTTTTGGTCTCTGCTCTACCATCACTGATCCCCTAAATATATTATAAAAGTACAATACTGTTTATGTAAGAATTAGTAGAACCACCAAGTATTCTGATGTAAGTAGAGTAGCACTTTATACCATGAGGGGCTCTTGAAGAGCACATTTTGTATTCTTTTCATTTATTCCTATAAACACAAAAATTGGAGTCAGCTGTCAGTTTAGTTGAAATTAAAAGGATGAATATCACTTTAATGTTACGATTGAAACCAGATTACTATTTAAAAAAAAGAATGAAGCAGCAAGTTATGCCTCGAAGAGTTTGTAGAAGATTTATTGCAAATGCACAAATGAAAATCATTGAATGCAACCACAGCTAAGACACAGCATATATTGTTTTATTTTTCATACAGCTAATTCTGGCAGATACTAATTATCCCACCCCAAACTGGCATATGTATTTAATTATCACTTTGTCTCTAAAGTTGATATGGAAGTTGATATAACACAATCTAAAACCATTTAAAGAGACTTCGTTATTATTGGGAATTGTTCCTTTTTCTCTATTTTGTGTTTAAAATGTAATTCTAGTATTCTTACTGATTATTTTGAGCTTTTCTTGCTTGTCACGATTTTTCACTCAAGAAAAGCCCATCTTAGCCCATCTGTTCTGTGACAGCAGATGCATGCATAAAGTGAAAACACAGTAGAATGCAAAACTCACTGAAGTAAATGAAAACAAATTAGACAAAAAAATGCTGTTTGTTTCAGTTGCTGTTGGCGAGGATGCTGCCTCCTCTGCATGTAGCTACATCATCGAGAAAACGTTTGCAAGTAAAATCTGGTAATAATAGCAGAGTAGGCACCAATACTAGCTGCATACTCGCAATGAGGTAATATTTTCGAAACACTTGTCTTCAAGCTGTCAACAAGGCCATGTCTGCAGCAGCATCTTCCTTACTTGACTTTGTAGCTCACTTGACTCTCTAGCCAGCTAAGCTCTGGAGTTTTCATGCTACTGCGATGACTGCAAATAATCCTCTTCTCACCGTACAACTTATCTTTCTCCTGGTAACTTCCAGCAGTGTATGATTTTGCATTTACCAGGTGTGGCTGTTTCTCTAAGTGATAGCATGATGGCATGAAGATGCCCTACAAGAGTTCTGGTGAAGTAAGGCAGTGGAGCTGCTGCCTGCTGTAGGGAAAGACCTTCCCTTGACCGGCAGTACCTGACTCGCCACCACTGATTAAGGGATATCCAGTGGGTGCTCCTGATCCACTCGTATGCACTTCTTCATTAGGGTGCTCTCTTTGATGTTTCCGGGACATTTCAGAGAACTGCCCATGCAAGAGAAATTAAACAAGCACAATAATCAATGGTCTACAAAACCTTTAAATTATTTTTATGGCCAGTTTGCAGGAGAGAGTCAGCTCACTTCCCAGACTGTAGGAGCATGCTTTAATTCTGGTATGTATCAGGAGTTGGGTTTCTGTGTTTCCTTTCTCTGATGACCTAGGACAAGCTTTTAGCCTTTAGTACAAAGGGTATGCAGAACGCCTGCCTCCTCTCCTACTCTGTTTTCTCCAGTTGCAGACTCAGATTGCCTTTCTCATTGCTATCCTATGAAGTTTGTCTCCTGTATTCTCCGCAACATTATGGGGACAAAGACCATGTTTGACTCCTCTAATACATGTCTTCCTTCACTTTTGATGCTCTGAGACTCTCACCTGCCAGTAACTAATAGAAAGCTATTACTTCAGAATCCAACCTGTCTCATTTGTCCCAACCACACTTGCAGCAGAGCTAGGAAGCATTTTCTTTGTCAAGCTAAAATAATACAATCTGAAGAGAAACCAGAGTGTGTGTGTGTATATATATATACATATATATATGAATTTAATAATAAAAGGAGGAAGGGAGTAATCATGACTATACTTCCTAATGGGGCTATCGATTAAGGGTTGTGCTGTGAACTAGAGATGATGAAACTGGTCAGTATATCTACAAATGTTTATTTACTTGGCATGAGACATGGACGAAAATGTGCAGGAAATACACCTTCCATGTTTCAAAATGTTCCCTCCTGAGCTGAAAAGATGGATTAGCAATGTCCTTTGACTCTACACCTTGGTGCTTATAGTCAGCCAATTGTTTCTCCCTGGAAACATCACAACCCATGAATTGTACGGCTGTAAAGATTTCCAAATTTAACCACCAATATCCTCTCACCCAGGTCGTATCTAAGCTCATCTCTGAAAGAGATGGTGTATTTGGAACATCTGTTTTATCCTGACCTCTAAGAAAACCTGATTTTGATACTGAAACTTAATATTTAAGTGTGCTGTCCTTCACTCAGTGGCTGCTAGGGCTTCTTGCTTTCTTAGAACCAGGCTGTCTGCCTCTTCTCTCATGGTTACTGGCCTCCCGCTCTCCATCTCTTTGGCTCTTCCACACCACTGTAGCAAATTTCCATAGTTCTGGAAAAACTCTTGTTTTTCTATGACTTTGTTAACAATATCCTTGGCCGGCTACTCAGAGACTCCTGATCTCCCTGGGTTCTGGCTTTTGACTGTTTCTGTTTCTGGCATGGGATAGGAGGAATGACATTCTCTCCTCAGCTTTATATAAGGTTTTGAAAGGGAAAATATGAAAGAGTCATCCTTAAACAAAGGGTTTTCATTGTCTGAAGCCAGACTTTTTTTCCCCTGTTGACTTTCTTATGTCCTGGACACTGAAAAAGAGAGAAGTAAAGAGAATTTTTAGCTTTCCTCTGGGTCTTTTCTATTTCCTTAAGTACATTTGTACAGGCCTGTTCAAGCAAGAGAGAAACAAACCTGATCAGTGTGAAAGAAAACTTCATCCTTCCTGTTGGAAAAGATGATGCGTCATGGCATATCAGAGTTACTGTCAGCTACTTTGAGCAGCCAAATCCACTTGCTCTGGACTAAGTTGACAGGATAAGTTTATCTAATGTGTATAATACGTGTCCCCTCCAGACTCACCCTGAGTTATTAGTAGGAGCAAACTGCAGGTTTTGTCAAGAGGGCAGAAACTTATGAAAAAACATTAACTTCATGTTTCTGTAGATACCTCTTAGTGTCAGGTTCCCAAGAGTAAACTCAGCACTTTAAAGAGAAAGGCAATCTTTTTCTTTTACCTCTGTGCTGGGGTTTTGGTTTTTGAAATGGAATTGAGTTTTAGAGTAAATGAGGATGTAAAATTTTATAAAAGGTGTTTCTTTCATTCGTCATTTATAATAGATGTAAATTTTTTTCTTAATTAAAAAAAGGTATAGTAGTCTTATTAGCTAGAACTAAGTTAGTTGGACTCTAAATAAATCAAAAATCTTAAGATAGACAGAGCTGACCAAAAAAAAGAAATATTATTAATTTGATAACATATACTTATCCAGTAACCATCATGGGATCTATCAACCCTTTGTTCCAAGTTTGGTTTGTTTCCATAGAGCAGATGTCAAGGTACAAACCAGGATCACATAGTGAAGTATAATAGGATAACAACTCTGGACTTGTGGAGTGCAGATTTTGGCCTCTTCAAAGATCTGCCTGGAGAAATCCTGTGTGATAATGTCCTGGAGAGAAGAATAGTCCAGAAAAGCTGGTTGATTTTCAAGGATCGCCTCTGCCAAGCTCAAGAATGGACCATCACCACGTGCAGGAAATCAAGCAAAGGCAGTTTAGAGGAATCCTGCATGGATAAACAAGAAGGTCCTGAAAAAACATAAAAGGAAATCATACAGGAGGTGGAAGCAGGAACTGGTGACCTGGTCTGAGCATGCAGGGATGGGGAAAAATTCCAGACAGAGTTAAATCCAGTGAGGTATGCGAAGGCCAATGAAAAAGGTTTTTACTGATTTATCAGTAGCAAAACTTACTAGGAGAAATGTAGGCCCACTTCTGAATGCAATAGGAATCCCGATGACCAAGGGCACGGTCAATGCTTTCTTTGCTTTGGTCCTCACTGTTAATCCAAGCCTTCAGGAATCCCCGTCCCCCGAAGCCTATGAGATAGTCCAGTGCAAGGAAGACTTACCCGTGGAGGAGGATTAGTTTAGGCAACAGTTAAACAAATGGGGCATATGCAAGTACATGGGACGTAATAGGATGCACCAATGGATGAAACTGGGAAAGGTTCCTGAGGATCAGGCAAAAGTACATTTCACTCCTGGAAGAAAGTAAAAGTCACTCCTATCTTTAAGAACAGCAAGAAACAAGTATCTGGGGAATTACAGGCTGTTCAGCCTCACCTCAATTACTGGGGAGGTGCTGGAGCAAATAACCCTGAAAATTCTCACCAAACGTATTAAGGAAATAAAAATAATGGTGAGAAACCAACATGGATTTATAAAGTGGAAATCATGCTTGACTAAGCTGATAGTTTTCTACAATAAGTGTTTCTATGAATGAGGGGAGAATAGGGGCTCTTGACTTCAGTAGGGGTGGCCAGCTTGTTGAACGTGAGCCCATAATGTACATTTGCAGCTAAGGAGGCTGACCTACTTCAAGAAAAGAATCAACAGCAGGTTAAAGGAGATGATTCTGCCTCTCTATGCAGCACTTGAGACACATCCAGGGCACTGGTCTTCCCAGTAAACTAACAAATGAACATACTGGTATGAGTCCAGTGAAAGGCCATGCATATAACTAAGGAACTGGAGCATCTGTCATACAAGGAGAGGTTGAGACCTTGGGCTTTTTATCCTGGAGAAGAGAAGGCTCAGATCTTACAAATACAAGGCATGACAAAAATACTTTGTCTTTTGATAACAAACTGTCTCATCATGAGCCTACATGTATTTATGGATTAAACAATGAGTAAGATTTGGAAAGAGGGTTTATATTTTTCATTAAACTGATTTGGTCCACAAAGAAATTATTTTCTCTTCCAAATCCCAATACTCATTTTTTTAACTCTTGCACCCACAGTCTCTGCATATAAGGACAACATCAGCAGGACGAAAAAGGTTCTTAATTTTTTTTTAGCTTTGAGTGTATAGGACAAACCAGGTCAGTATGCCCAGAGAAGATGTGAGCATGCTATGTAAGATGAATTTTATGCCAGCTCTCATTTGACCATAATATTAACTGAAAAGAAAGTTAAAGTTAGAACTGAGAATAGATCTAATCTGAACTGAGATTAAAAATTATCATATTAAATATTATATTCCTTAACAGTAAAACAGCTTACCTTCCAAACACCATTCAGCTCAGCTCAGCCTTTTAGACATATTTCCTTTTCAGAACAGAATAGAACAGACTATTTGAGTTGAAAGGGACCTACAACGATCGTCTAATCCAACTGCCTATGTTTTTTGAAACATAATAAAAACTATGTATTCTTCTGATCATTTTTTCAATTAAAAGAATACGTATCAGAGAAAAAGTCATGTCACATTCTCCAAGAAATGGGTCTTATCAGTGTAGGATATATATGAAAAAAACTCCTGTCCAAAGAAGGATATATGGCCCCATCCAGAGGCAGAAAGAAAATAAAGTATTTCAACTGTATGATGTTGCCTGATTAAACTTTCCTAGTGCTTTCTGTGGGGTTCTAAACAAAATAAATAACACAGAATATTGGGAATACCCTATTGTGAAATATTACCTCCTTTCAAGATTGCATTCTTTCTTAAGAATGGTGCTTAGGGACATGGTCTAGTGGTGTTCTTGGCAGCTTTAGGTTTATGTTTGGACTCAATGATCCTAAAGATCTTTTCAAAACTAAATGATTCTATGATTTATGATTTATGTTTTCTGATAACTGCATATTGNGGGAGAGGTGTCCCTGCCCATGGCAGGGGGGTTGGAACTTGATGATCTTTAAGGTCCCTTCCAACTCTAACCATTCTATGATTCTATGATTCTATGTTTATTATCACTGTTTTGTGGAAGTATTTGCACACACAGTCTTACCTTGTTCATCTAAGAAAGGAAACATCATTTAGAAACATGGCTCACCATCTGACATATTAAGTCTTGATTAATTTAGCTGAAGTGTGGAGATATACTTGTGGATTGTGAGGAACCTGCAGTGCATATTTTGTTTTATGTTAGTTTGATGTTTCTGGTGTGTTGCTAAGTTCAGAAATCAACAGAAACAAGAAGCCACAGAGGTTGTTTTTTTTTCTTCTTCTGATGCAAAGTATTTTATGTTTAATAAAGAATGATGTAATTTCCTATATTACCTCAAGTTTCTGTAAAGGGTCCTTCTCCCCACCCTGTAGAAATGCTGAAGCATGAATTACAGTACTGTTTTTTTCCATTGCCCAATAAGATGGAGATATGAGAAAAGTTTTAGAGCTATGACCTTTTGGCCTCACCCATATAGAACAAACACTGGGATTGTAAGGGATAGAAAGGCCTCCATAAATCTGGGGTACTCTCAGGAGCCACGGAGATTGGGATAGGCTGGTGTACGGAGGTGAGGTTCTTGCCTTGAAGCAGCAGCAACCACCACCACAACCACCAGCAGGAGCAAGACCAGCAGGAGGAGGACCAGCAGCAGGAACAGGACCACCAGCAGCAGGAGCAGGAGAAGAGGAGCAGGAGGAGCAGGAGCAGAGAAACAGGAGAAGCAGGAGCAGTAGAAGCAGGAGCAGGAGCAGAGGAGCAGGAGAAGCAGGAACAGGAGCAGGAGTAGAGGAGCAGGAGCAGGAGAAGCAGGAACAGAAGCAGCAGCAGGAATAGGAGCAGGAGTACAGAAGCAGGAGCGGGAGCAGGAGCAGGAGCAGGAGCAAGAGGCGGCCTCGGGGCGGCACTAGCGCTCCGCCGCCGGGAGCGAGAGCGCTCTCAAGATTAGCAACCCGTTTATTCTCACTCCGCAGGGCCGTTTCCTATCAGAAATCACTCCCGATTTTAAATCTGCATGTTTTCTACAAGTATCCCTTATAAAGGAAAAGAAAAAAAACGTGCAGTATCTAAGCAATAACTCTTATGCTTGGCTCTGGCCGAGAGGGAAATGCCAAGAAAACAGCTTCCCATAGTAACTCAGCATTCCTAATTCTGCATGAGAATATTAAAATAAACATGCACACGCACACATTACTGTAATGACTTTGTTCAGAGATAAATCTGAAGTTTCAGGCTCCTTTTTATTAAAAATGCTCTTACCCTAATCCACAGGAAAAAAATGCATAACACATCAATACAAATGTTGGTTTCTTGGACAGTTTCTTGGATAAAGTTCCTCAGGCAAGGTTTCTTGGATAATTTTTGCCATTTTTTTTAAATAAAAATGCTATTCAGGCAATAAACCAAAACCTGTTAAGATTTATTTGAGAACTTTTCTAGGTTTAGTGGTCTGACATTTCCTTTATAGTTCTGCATCTGAGAGGTTTTGAAAATGAGATGCCATTTTTTTACTTAAACCTGTGACAGTAAAATCTCCCATCTCTATTCATGATGCACACCATTTTTCTTCAGTCAAATATTACCTGAAAAAACAGGTAATTTTTAATATGAGGGAAGCAGAAACTGTCTTTTATTTTGTGCATAAACTGAACCTGAATTAGCAAAACATCTAAAGTCTAAATTACTTTGGCTTATGTAGCTGTTTTTACAGTACCTTCTGTAATGTGAAGAACAAAGGGGAAAATGTTTTGTAATCGTTATTACACAGATATGAAGGGTCTTTTCTGATCTGAATTTAGGTAAAATTAAGTACTTTGAATTCTTTATTAATAAATAGATTTTAATTTTTTAAAAAAAATCAAACAATCTCACTGCCTCAAGAGGATGCTTTTTACCCACAAATCTTTATTTGACTACTTTCAAAGGAAGAAGTGGTCAATTTTGATCAACTGCCCTATTTTCAAGAAATGTTTATTTTGGTTCTTGTTCCTTTGAGAAGATCTTTTGAAGGTTTGTGTGATGTGGGCTCTTTCTGAAATCTAATCTGTTAATCTTCTGATGCAAAACGTAAGATGTTAGCAAGAAGTTGTACATGAACATAATAGTTATTAGATAATAATGTTCTATTATACCCTGCTAAACAGTGGCAGAGTGTTTAGAGATTACAGATGGGGTGAAGATGATAAAGTAATTGACTCCTCTTGACTAAACATGAAAGACTGGTAGCCGTCTTCCTCCGCAGTGCTGATAGTCCTGATTTATCCCTGTGGAAGATAACAGCAGATCAGCACAGTGGGGCTGGAGGGCAGCTGATGCAGAAAAGTGTATGATGAAAAGATATTTAGAAAAGCAGGGCAATTAACTAGAAATGAACAAGACAAGATGATATCTAATAACATGGTGTTTCAAGAGCAACTCAGAACTGGCACTAGAGCCCAAAGTCATGTGGCATGGACACACGCCACAGACTGGAAGCTTTAGGCAACCCTGATGTTATTGCAGGAAAAGGAAGATTGGTAAGATTTATCTCTCAGCAGAACCCACGAGTGCATGAATCACAGTGTGCAGAAGACAGTTTACCACTGTATATTCCGTCTATGCTCAAATAAAATCATGTGTCAAGTAGGTAAGAGGATAGGCCCTGTCCATAATGTCCCGCACTGGGATGTAACAGCAACCAAGTTAATTAGTCATAAATGCTAATATACACAGAATCCTAGATCCTGATGATGTTCACAGATGTGAGCCAGAAAATTTTCTAGCATTATTTTGCCCCCTTGACCAATGTACAATGTTGGCAAAATCTAAGTTTACTGCTATGGTGACCAGAAGTATTAGCACAGCTTAGTTCCTGCTCTGTGATACCCCGTTTATGAAGCTTTCCACTGGAAATTTAGGCAAGGCCAGCGTTCTTCTGTGCAACAGCCAGAAAAACAATGGAGCTATTAATGAGTGGATGATAATATCATATTAAAATATAATATGTTTCTAATTAAGAGCCATGTATGATAGATGGACACAGCAGTATTTTTCATAGGGCTTTGGACTAAGGTAGAAGAAATCCCTGGCAAACGAAAACCTGAGTTTTTTATTCCTATCTCAACAGAGATGGCTGTGCATAAGGAACATACTGTATGGAAATCTGCTTGCTCAAACTGGAAAATAATAGTAAAATTTTGAAACAACTGTTTCAGCAATAGAGTACTGTTGCATTAATACAAAACTGGCAGGCAACATATCACTCTTGAAATAAAAAAGTGATAATTAAATAAAGATATGGTAAAAATTAGGATAAAAGGAACTGAGTCAGACAAAAGGGTGCACAGAAAGTCCTAGTAGGGGATGTACTCAAAGCATCTCCATCTCTCTGAAGGCAATAGAGAATAATTGTGTTCAGGACAGTTGTTAAGAATGAGTCTTTTCACATGTTTCTTGGAGGCAGTATTTGACATTGGGCTGGGCTCCAGCACAGCTCTTTGCTGCTGCACCATCTGCACATTGCCGCTCTCCAGTCACATGCTCCACCAAAGTCCCTGGACAGTCTGTGGCCTTCTGCAGAGATGGAGCAGAAACCTCGGTTCCCTTTCCAGTTTTCTTTGAAGACTTGTCAGTCTCTCTCCGGGTGACAGTTTCCCTCTTCATGTGGGTTGTAGTTTTCCAGTTGCTAAGGGAAATGATAAAAAGCCCAATAACCTTTTGGGCTGCTCTTAATTTTCATGCTAACAAGGATGAAAATATTTCTGCTTGGAGTTTTGGAATGCCATTGCCCTCCTTCAGCATGGGGTAGGAGGATTTTTATGAACAGACAACAAGACAGGAAAAAATGAGAGAAGGCAACAAACACCAGCTGTGATTGAGAATTTCATGCAGAAACTGAAGATTTTGAAAATTTTAATTATTCCAAGTTGGCAGCTGCTTGAATATGTGGTATTCATCCTACGGAGGGATCCCTGCTTTACTAAGTATCACAGTGAGCAGCTGACATCCAGAAGAGGGTAATGTTTGTGCCTCCTATGCAGAAGTGAACAGAACAGAGGATTTCCTCTGCAGCATTTCCAGAGTGGCTGAACTCTCCTTTACAGGGTGTGCAGCGCTGGTGCCCAAGCAATGGTGTGCTCAGTCATACCTGGTGTGCTCAAATATACCTGTGCTCAAACATAGCAGGTCTCATCCTGTTCAGATCTCCAGTGTGGAGGAGGGAGATGGAGATTCTGTTATTAAAAGTACTATCTAGACATTTTGATGGCCATCTGCTTCCTCTCTGCAGACATGCAAGGATGTGCTCTAGTTTATTACCACTTGGGCAGACAGAGGTATGACAAGAGGTTTTGTTTGTGTTTTTCTCCTGAACATATTTCTGCCAGTAATTTTTTCATTTGTTTTAGCATTGAGGACAGTTTTGCCTCTGCCCTTTCTCTTTGCAAGTGCACAAAAAATTGTTGTGTTGATATGAGCATTCTCTGACAGTTATACAGCTAGAGTTGAACATGGGTCTCTCCCTTGAAGGCTCTAGGCTCAGGATCTCTGGAGGGTTCCCGACTGAGGCAGTGAAAGACAAGAGAATGGCTGCACTACTCGATCTGTGATACTGCTATTTCTTAAGACCAAGGAGAGAAAATTCTGTCTTTTCACTAGTTCTAAGTCAGAATGATGACATCCAGTCAGTAATCCATCTACAGAGGTCAAGCAAGCAATTGGAAGAGCACTAGAGAACAATGTTTGGGACAGCCACGTGAATCTTTAGGCCCCAGGTTTTTTTCAAAATCTCACCCACAGAGCTGAGGTAGAAAGTCAGTCACAAAAATCTATGTGATGGGAAAAACTCTTTCCCTCATATGCTACCCTCTAATGACACACCTCTACTCAAACTGCTTTCTAATGTAGACTGTTAAATAAAATGCCAGCTCCGTGCGAATGGGTTTTCTTTCAAAACACCGTGGCCTAAGTGCTCGTCCAAGTGACTTTTTCTTGGGAAGAGGATTAACTCTGCAATACGCCACAGCTGCAACAAGTTATGGTAATTCCTACTTGTTGAGCCAGCAAAACCTGTGGTATCAGCTCATCTGTTGAAGTGACTGCTGAAGCACTGATTTGGACTGGCTTGCTCTGCTGTTCTGTGTGCCTCAAGTACAATGTGTTCGGCCAAGGGCTCCCTTAAAAGCCCCGGCTTATAGGTTAAATGGATTTGAATTAACATTTACCTAAGAGACAGAAAGGTAACATCAGAGATCCTGTAACACAGGGGCATTTGGGAACATCAGTTTTTGTGACCTGGAGCATCTGTTTCTATTCTAGGTCTCCATTACTGTCTACAAAAAATATTGCTAGCTACCACTTGACACAAGCTAAGAGACAATGAAATTGAATTACTAAATCAGGAGAGGAGTTCCTTATTAGTAGCCCTTTAATTCTCCCTTTCTTGTTTTTTTAAGTACTGCTGTTACATTTCCAATAAGAGACTGAAAATATTTTTCTTCTGCAGTTCTCTTGCTAAATGCATAATTTTAGATAGTAAATTACCTGGAAATATTTGCACACAGCCTTAGTTACAATTTCAAGGAAGCAAAGCACCAAAAATAAATGTTAAACTGCCAACTAACCAAATGCAGATCATATCCTTTACCGCCTCCTTATAAAAGTAACTTTATGTAGTTTTTTTCAGATTGAAAAAAAAAAGTGTTGTCTAGTCTGAAGTTCTAATCCGTTCAAGACCTTTTTATTACTTCTCTGACCTGAATGTTGTTAGCAGTTCCCTCAGCGTGGCACTGATTCTCATGCCAAACATCTCAGAGTATGAAGATTTCTCAAATTAATACTGCAGTTGTGGTCAATTTATTTGAAATAGGACTGACTAAAACATTCTGCCATGATTCTCTTTATACAATCATGGTGTTAGCTCAACCTTCCTTTCTTCTCCTGCTACAGTCTTTTTGACATATATTTCTGTTTCTTTGGTCCTAAGCAAAGAACATGCACCACAGGACCAATCCCAAGAGCTTTCCCAAGCTGGCGCAACATCACGAACCAGAGATTCATGAATCGCTTTTAACAGGATGGGCACTTACTTTTCTAAATAGATTGCCTTCAGCATTTCCCACAAGGACTCAACAAATTTGAAAAGTAGTTTTCAGTAATATTGCAAAACAAATACATACATAAAGAAGTATTGTGCATACGAAATCGGGACCTCAGCACTGTCAGCTCTACCAGTCTACTTCAACTTGCGGTGTTGTGGGCAAAGCAGTCCACATTTGGGGAATCTTGCTGGAGTCCCAACAAACACAAAGCTGTGTTTACTGAGTTTGATATTGAGAAAAAGAGAATGTACACACACACACAAAAAAACCCTCCTTTATATAAAACCCTATCCTTCTCTGTCTTCAGTCTCTATTTTCCTCCTTTCTGCTGTGATTACATTAAATCCACCAAAAACCATCTGGTGAGCCACAGTCCCCTGGGGGTGTCCCTGCCCTGGCATTGGTCACCCACAGGGGCAGTCCCTCAGATGACCCTTTGCCAATGTGAGTCACCCCCAGGCCTGTCAGTGTGTCCATACTTCCTTTAACATGGAAAGTTGAAGGACATGAAGAGTCCTGCTCTGAGAGTGCATCTTCTGGCAATTGCCATTGTTCTTCTAAATATTTTGAGTAGCAGCACTGGGACCTTTCAGGTTCAGCTAAAGTTTTGATTAGGGATGGGTTTTTCCTGTTGTTGACAATGCTTATTTCTGAACCAGCTGAAAGTATCTGTGACCATCACAGGACAGTTCATGGTCTCCCCACACTAGTCACCACTGCTTCCCCCTGAGACTTAAAGCCTGTAAATTGTGCCCACATATGCCTATATGCCAAAACTAAATTAAGAAAAAAATAATGTGCTGAAAAATAAAATGGTCACATTTGACAAGATATCATGAAAACAATACTAAATTTCTAATAACTCAGATATTTATGTCATACTCACGTGCTTCCCACTACCAAATATTTCTACTTAAAAGAAATCCTTTGACCTTCTAATTTGCATATAAGATAGATGTTTAAGTTTGGGGTTTTTCTTTAAAACCTTGGTTTGAAAATTGGCAGGTACCAATCGTGTCCCAGTTCTGGGTAGCAACTTGTAATCATCTCCTTTTGAATCATTTACTGAAATATACAACTTAAGGAAGAAATAATATTCTCTTCCTTTTTTTTCTTTTCAAACAAAAGAGTTAAAAATTAAAGGCCTGACATTTTCTCCAAAAAACTAAGTTACAGTTATGAAGATCACAGTCTTCTAAATAGAAATTTGCATAACTGGCGTTGAACTGGCATTGAATATGCAAGACATTGGGTCCAAGCCAACGGCTTCCCACACTGTTGAGAAGTTCATATTTGAACACATGCTTTCTATCTCTCCCATGATCCAGAGACACCAGGATTAGTTAAAATAATACTCCTGGAAGAAATGAGGATATCTTCAGAATTTTGAAGACTTATTAAGCTTATAGTAGTTTTTCAGTTGTTGCTGTCCCCTACAGACGAAAAATTACCTTTGCAATTATACTTTTTCATGAAGACCAGAAAAAGGATTTATTCCCCAGAAGGCTTGAATGGCAAGAGGTAAAGATGATGATCTCCTCTACAAGGCCAGTTTTTGAGGATTAAATAGTATTTTTTTATTCCCACTTACAAAGAAAACACTGCCCAGATTCATCCATGTGTCAGATCTTCAACTACTTGTCTAAATGTGTCATATGCTACCCTGTATGCATATAATTTTGAACAGCTGGACACAGCCTGTAAGGTGGTCTCCTTTCCTCTTAAAATCTCAGTGTCCTGTGCAATTGCCATTTTTTAGTTCAACATATATGCAATACTATGTCTTTTTCACTATTGATACTATTAAACAGTTATTGAAGATGTAAGTACAATGCAAATTTTAGACATGTTACCTACAGAGATACTTCACTGACAAATAGCATTTGTAAGACTGTGCTTCTGATTACATCTGATGTTAACTTCCAAAAAGTTTAAGGGTAGGATTCTTGCTAGCTTAATATTATACTGCTCTTCATCTTGGCCAGAAAATTTTTGGAATGTCTTTGGTTTTGTCTTTATCTGTATCTGACAATGGTATCTGATCGCATCAACTCAGCAAGATCTAAAGATTCAGCTGCAAGTTCCAACAAAGCTCCAGCATCTAGATATCTCAGCTTCATTCTGACGATTAACCCAACATTGTCGTATGTTACATGGTAGAATGCTGGTTCCTGAGCTGCTGTAGTTTATAACCTTCTAAACACAGATACATTTCTATCTATTTCAATTGAGATGAACATGCATGGCTCTCAATGAGAAAAGATGAGGAAAGGCTGGTGATGATGCCCCCTGGAGAAGACTGGTGGGAAGTCCGAAGTGCCTGGCTGACCCTGTTAAGTTAAAAAAGGCTTGGGAGTCAGTCCTCAGCAGTACCACCTCAACTGCACAGACACATATATACAAGAATTAAAAGTCAGTTACTGGCTGTGTATTGTCCTTCTCTTTGGCCATATGCACATCTAGTGCTTCAGAACAACAACTCCATACAGAGCTATCATGTATTCCTTTCAGGTAGCTATTCCTTACAAATGGCTTGGCTCACATTTAGTTTGCTTTTGTCCAGTGGGTGGCAAAATGCTGTTAATGGACCAGGCCAGGCTAAGCAATGCTCAAAGTCAGAATTATATATATATGCAGAGGTGGATTTTTCTATTCAGTGTTACTTGGGAATGTATTCTTCATTTCATACAGAAGCAACTGTATAATCTTGAGAGTTTTTAAACTATGATTTGCTGATCCAGGTGCACTTTGCATAGCAGATGTCACATGGAAAATGTGTGGATGTCATGTTTAAAACAGTGTGATCCTGTGTGAGATCTTTCATCAGCAGAACTTTCAATGCAACTTTTTACTCAGTGAATACTTAGAAGAAGTGTTTTTACAAACAATAGATAGCAAAAATCAGTGTAAGAGAAGTTTCATATTAGTGTGACAGAAGAGAACTAGAATAGCACATAACCAACAAAGCAGAGGATACACATGCTTATCATTGAATATAACTTATGAGTGTGAAATTAATTGAAACTAGCACTACCACAATCAAAACATCACTTACTCCAGGTTTCTCTGAAACTTCCAATCTGATTAACTGTTGTGAATTCCCAAGAAGGCAGAAAGGACACATAGTACTGTATACACAAAGGACCTCATTGCTGTTGACCAGCCTCAGGTCTGCTGCACTCCAGATCATGATCTACTCACGAAACCTTTACATTGGTTATAGAGGAGAAGGATGGCATAAAATTTTCTCAGGAAACTGAAGTGAATTCTGCTTTGAAAATGTAGCATTCAAAATGCTGGACAATTTTGCTGCTGGAATAATTAGGGAGGTGAAAGCAGGTTGAAGAAAGGCACTCCCACCAGCAGTTGATGTGGAGAGAATTAATGGCTTACTCAGTCAAATATATCTTCAGGTGATACAAACTTTGTACCTTCCCTGCCATCACCCACTGTATTTACCAACTCTCTCCACAAAACTGATCAAAACCTTTGATTTTGAGTAATCTCATTGAACTGGGATTGAATCAATTTGAATTTACAAATTCATGATGAATGCATGACAAAGAAAAAAAATGCAGGAAAACTGTTATCTAAACTATCTTAGTAGAGCAACAAACACTATAAACTTCTATTTAAAAACCTAAAAGTAGGTTTTAATGGGCCAAACCTGTAGTTTGATATCCTGCCTCTAGGAGTTGCAATGGGCAATACTGTGGGAGGTGAGTACATGAGCCATTATCTGCAATCCATTCATCTCGTACTCCCTTGGCATCTGCAATTATTGCATCCAGTATGGTCATTACACCTGCCTATGTATTTACCTATTCATGCTTTAGATATGGATATGATAGCATCCATACTTATCCATTCCTCTCATCACCCGTTTATAGACCTTTAGTCCATGAATTTCTATTCAAAGCCCTAGAAAGAAAATACCTAATAACAAAATAACATACTAGGATCAGCCTTAGAGTTTGAATCCACACGCCCTAGTCAAGAGAATAAGCAGACTAGAAGACATATGTGGTAGAAGAGCTGTTCACTGTTCCCACCAAAGGCAGGCCACAGCATAACAAGGAACACAAGGCCAAAAGGAGAGTACCAAACTGAGACAGAGAAATCTTGTGGCTGCACTCCATGTCCCTTGGATTTTTTTTGTGTATATATCACTAGACATAAACTAGATAAAAGACTGAAACAATTCTGGAGCAAAGATCAGGAGACCCAGCAGCTGAGTGCCTTAGTTTCTGTAGCTTGCAACCAGCACCTCTAAGTCCACTCAGAAGTGAAAGCTAACATAACCTCTCACCAGTTTCTGATAAAAGGAGGACTTCAGAAAACAAAAAAAAACAAACACAATTCTTATCTTTCCCATAAAGCACCCCTAAAGTCTGACAGGCGAGCTAAGATGCGATTGCAAGCCAAGACATACTCTCTAACTGCCACTGTTTGCTCTCTTGAGCTGAATGTCTATTTTGAGAAGTGACTGAGGAAAAAAACACCATCCTCATTTTCAGTGTTTATTCATTTGTGGTCTATGAACTATTAGTTTCATTGGTATTGCCCAATAAAAATCAACAAGATTACATGAGTGTCACTGAAGACACAGTTTGAAAACAAAGGAGGCTGGGCAACTTGTTCACAGCTGGCATGACCACAGATAGGCTACTGGCCAGTTTAATTGAGGGTCCAGCTTCACTGGGGCTGAGGGCGTATGTTCATCAGACATAAACAGAGCTAATTTGCATAAAAAAAATAATCAGCTGAAGTGTAGAATCATAGAATCATCTAGGTTGGAAGAGACCCTTGGGATCATCGAGTCCAAAATAACTAGATAATGGGCCAAAGACTGGTCTTAGTTAGGGTAAGTGCTCTTTCATTATAATGTTTTTTACTCCTGAGAGGAACTGGCCCCCAAACAATGGCCTGCTCTTCTCTCAGGTGCCCTGTAGGTCAGGCTGCTGTGTTACTTCTTAGAGTTAATGTCCTTTTCTCAAGCCTGGTCAGAGGCTTCACAGGAAAGAAATGATGGCATGTTCAGTACAGAGCTTTTGGTAAAGATCTAAACAAAAAGCTGACAGTGGTTTGTGGGTTACACTTTCAGAAGGGTACATTTTGTTCTTGCTGGTGTCAGTCCAAAATAACAACAGTCTGAAGTTTACTGGAATTTCTGCTGGCTTACACCAGCAGAAATAAAAGTGAACCAGTGTCAAGAGACAAGTACATTTTGTTGGTGAAAGGAAAGAGATGTGCAGTTGCAATTCAAAAATCTCTCATATCCTCTGGTAAGAGGCAGCATCAGTCTTCAGTACCAACTTCTAAAAGCATGATGCTTGTGCCGGTAGTATCCAGTTATTTTTATTCTATATTCTACTTCATCTTCATGACAAAGTTAGAGTACTAACTTTAACCTTAATCTGTATGGGAAATTTTTCTCAATTTATAAGATTTCAATCAAGATTTTACCAATGTTTTTTTATTTTACTTTCATAAAAAAAGGAAAAAATAAAATTAACATGGCATTTAATTGATTTTTACTTTATTTTCAGGTAACTCAAATGAAAATTTATTTTATATTTTTTCTGCTGTGGAATACAAACTCATACTGATAAAAGGGACATACCATATAAGTTCTCCAAGTATTTACTTTTCTTTCATAGATATCTTTATGTTAAGCATATAGGTGTAAGTGGAGAACAATTTTCCAATACTGACATTTGTAATACGGAAGGTTTGCATTGCCATTGTGTGGAATGCAACATTTTATTTCCCCTCAGGGATAAAAAAAGAGACATGTAACAATAATTTCTCACTGACAAGAACAGCTGAGATCAGTAAAGACCAGACAGCCACAAAATAATTGCTTTAAACTTTTGGGGGGATTTTGGATCTTTTTAATGTAAAGAGAGGATTGCTACGAGGTCAGGACAAGGTAAAGCATACTGAGAACAGAGAGAGCCTAAATGTAGTGTGGGACTATGCAATAGTCTCTTCTGGGGTAGGTGAATAAGACAAAAAAAGAATGTATGCTTTCAAAAAATAGCTTTCTGCACATCATCGCAATGTAACACTTTCTTAACCAATGATTAAAGCATGAAAAGTTCTTCATCCTACTAACTTGAATCTTTTGTATTTTTAAACAAATGGTTAAATTAGAGGCACAAAGAGATTGTGAAGACAGAAGCTCCACTGCTCCCAATCTTACCACTGTTTGAGAGAAATGGTTAGACTGAAAGGTAATGACAGGTCTGAAAGGGGGAAAAAGGTGGCATCTACTTACCAGAAAAGAAGCAAGATCTTCACAAGCCCACTTCTGAGCAAGTTTAAGGGAAACAAGGGGCAGAGTGGCACATGCCACTTTTGTGATACCCACCTTTGGAAACCTGCTCATCTTCACTTTATCAAGCAACAGTGTTTGTAGATCCTGAAGCGGCAGCAAAAACCAGTCCTCTCCCAGAGCTATCCTCAGTTCTCCAAGCATCACAGCAAAAGGATGAAAGCTGCCATTGTAAGGATCATCTCTGGAATGCAGAAAGGAAGAAGTAGCATGGGAGAGGTTAAACTTCCTCTGCTCAGCACTCAGGAGGCCACCAGGAGGGTATTGTGCCCATGTTTAGGTACTTGGTGTGAGGGAGGAATTGAGGAAGTTCAGTGACAAGTCACTAAAACACTCCGGAGGCTGGAGCACACCTGAAGAGAGGCTATACAGTGTGGGTATTTTGCCTGGAGAAAAGGAAGATAAAGGGAAATCTAGTGGCAGTCTTCAGTTACCTGAACAGGGCTTATAGAGAAGACTAAGCCCAACTCTTCCAAGAAGTGCACAGCAAAAGGACAAAGGGCAAGGGACACAAATCATGACAGTAAAATTGTGATTGGATGAAAGGAAAACAAAATTGCCTGTGAAGGTGGTCAAACATTGAAACACAGACTACAGAGGTTGTGAAATCTCCTACCTCAGGCAGATCCGATTTACTTTGGAGGGTAGCCTTTTTTTAAGCATGGATAGGGACTAGATGATCCCTCAAGGTCCTTCCCAACTGCAGAATTATGATTCCTTCCCAACTGCGGAATTATGATCTTATAAAAAACTCAATGCTATGAATACATTTATAGGACTCACCATGCAAAGGCAGGATAAAAACAGATGTCTAACATGAAAAAGAACCTTTGGTAGCACTTGCTGCTTAAGGATGAGTTTGTTGAGTCTACACTTTCAAGGAAACTCTGACTATGAAGATGACTGGGATAAGAGAAATTAATCTGTATCGCTTTTTCAAAGACAAGTTTGAATATCTGTTTGGAAAAATCCCCAAATTTTCCACTCCAGTGGGAGAAAATCTGCATCCACACACCTTCTCCAATTCTCCTATGTGTGTGCTGTTCCAAAGGAATACATTCTCTGGATTAAAAGGACCAAAAATATTCTACTCAGAAACTTGTGACATAATTTTATTGTATTTTGTAGCATTCTTTCCATGACATGCCTAATACAATATTTGTAGTCACTACTGAAAGGATTGTATGAGGGCATTCACTGCACTTACAGACAAACTTGATAATTAGTAAGCAGAGGCAACTACAGTTTTCATTGTCCTATTTTATTTTTTTTAAGTGAGTATTTAATGTCCAAAATAGCAGCCCAGGATCAGAACAACCTTACTGTCCTTAACATTATTATGTTCCAGGTAAATATGAACATATTCTAAATGAAAGATGGTGAAAACCTCATGGTTTGTGAAATCCACAAGTGGTTTCATAGAACATTCATATCTGCCTAACTACTGCACCCTTCTGTAGCAACACATGTTCTAACTGAATATGGATATATTTGTGCTTATAGATGCTTTATTTCCCTAGTTTATTTGTAAAGCATATAACCCATAAAACTAAAACTGATTTGTGGGATTTTCCTAAAGTGTATGTCAAAAAGACTTTGTAGGGGTCTGTGGTCTGTTTTACCTTTTATTTGCTTTGTTTTAGTCCTATAACTGGAATAACTTCTCTAAGCGACAGCATAAATGACAGGCATTTATTGTGGGCTTTTCCCAGCAGATGTTAAAAAATCTCCTTGAATGCAATCCTAGTGACGCTAGATTACCAAATTATACATCCTGAACCATTTTAACTGCCTACACAGAAACTTATCTCTACCCCTCCCCCCGCAAAACCCCAAACAAACAACAGATGCAGATTAAATTTGCTAAACTTCTACAAATAACTGGCAATACTGGGACATTCACTGGGATTTGCTACACTTTGGAATGACCAAACTTAGCTTTTTCTTTTGTTTTTCCCCTATTCAGGTATTTGTTTGCTGTACCTGACCAGATCAGGACTAACAGAAATAAAACATTGTGCATTATATTTGAAAAAAACTACACATACAATCTTAGATACCAAGAAATTTCCATATAATTTCTCTCCCGACACTCAAAACATCTGTCGTCATTGTGCCTCATCTTAAAAAAGTTACACTTCTTTTTCTGAGACAAAAATACACGGAGATAGTAGAGAATAGCAGAAAAGACTTGCAGTATATCTCAGAGCTGACACTCCATTGCAAGGGTCAGTAAAAGGTAGTTTAGCCATCTGAATGCGCTTTGCAAATGAGAAAAAAGAAATCAAGTTTGTAACTATTGAGAAATACAAGAAGATACTTAGCACATATTAAAAATGAAACGTTTACTGGATTATTTTTAAGTATATTACTAGAATCAACAGGAAGTAACTTTAAACAATGTATAAAATATTATACATAAAAACGCATAGATATACAGTAAATATGTTCATTTATCCATAGACAGAGTAATATGTACACAGAGTCTGTTGTGCTTCTGTAAGTCTAAGCAGTAATTCCTGTGGTATATTTTCTTAAAGCAGTTTTATTATACAACTGTTTCGATGTAGCAGGTGCTGAGAACAATGTACATTAACACCAAGTAGGTAAGTCATACCCTTTTGCTCTTGAAATGTACAAATATAGGAAACAAAGGCCATAAATGTAACAGTACCTACACCTTCAAGACTTCTTTTTTTTAATTTTTTTAATATTTTTTTTTTATTTAAATATGCACAAGTCCGCCTAATGGTGGTACATAGGTTTCTTTCCTGCTTCCCGTTCACACCAACACGCTGGCCAGGCACTCCAGACAAAATCTTTGATGCACTTCAGCACCGCTTCCACTGATTCAACTCACTGCTCTCCTGAACTTGAAGTCTTCAGGTCAAGAATGAAAAGAAAAATATAAAATAAAAAATATATAAATAAAACAAACAAGCTTGTGAGTTTTTTATTTTTTCACAAGTTATTTGCCACCAATACTGTCAAAGCAGCTGAATCATAGTGCATCCATGGGCAGGAGCATTTAGCAGCTTTTGTGCACTTCGCAAAAAAAAAATATATTAAGGAAAACCAAGTCTTTACTGGTTTGTTTTATCTGTCGCTAAGAAGATGCTGTGCTGCTTCTGAGCTCTTTCCATCAAATTCTTTTTCTTCTTTTTCTTTTCCTTTTCCTTTGTTTTTGCTGGCCGCCTTCCTAAAACAAAACAGGAAAAACAGTATCATAGTCAATTAAGTAAAGAATACAGAAATGATATTATGCAGCCGAAAAACTCAGTGGCACAGAAATTATTGATGGGGACTGCAAAGGTAATGCTAATGGCTAAGGAGCTTTGATCATCAGTGAAAACAGAAGTTTTCAATGATGTGGTACCAAAGGAAGCAGAATCCTTGACTGTCATCACTCGTCTGCAGGCACGATTTCGCTGGTGTGAGTAACCATGTCGATGTAGGTCTCACTTTGGGCAGGGTTACTCACGCAAGCAAAGTTATGCAAGTGCTGAGGCTCAGTGCCAAACAAGTACGTAGACTCCTAACTCACTGAAAGCTGGATACATGCCTTAGACCCTTGCGTAAACTTGCTTGAGTGAATAATCCTATTTAAGTCAAGTCCAATATATCTATGATTTCTACGAGAAATTAGGCATCACAGCCCAAGTATTTGGTTGGATGTCGTCCTACGTGCTTTGGCAGAAACAGTGCCCCTTCTGTGAAGAACTGCTATTAGTGCTTATTAGTACACTGTGCCTAATTCTCACAGCATATTATTATGCAGAAACAAAAATTTCATTACACACTTTGTAACTGGAAGATCACTGAAAAATAACCAAAATCAGGCAATCACAATCAATGCAGGAAAAAAAAAATTCTCAGGCTCCTGGTATGGGTAAATTTTTTCCTGTTCAGCTCTAACAGTAAATCAGTGCCCTTTAGTTCTCTCAGCAAGGATACCATGGAATGAAAAATGCTAGATGTAAAGGTCCACATTCAGCAATGCATTACCTTTTAAGTATATGCTTAAATCCTATCAACTATAGTAGGATTTAAGGAGACGACCGAATGCTGTCTGGGGTGAGAACAGTCTGGGTTTTCTTGGCAGTATCATATACTGAAATAAGTGATCAATGGTAAAAAAATAAGGTTATTAATCTCTAGAGGTGCCAGCATTGTAAACTTTCAGGAGAACTAAATTAACTAAGAAGACAGTAAAAGGAAATTCAAGTAGCAGACAACACAAAAATGGGAAAAATGCATTTTTCATCTACAATGTCAGTACATTATTAATTACAAGAAATGTTTGTCAGTCTGTTTTTTTCTTACTTCCATATTGTTTCTTTATTAGAAAGGCCCAAGCCAGTATGAAGCATTTTTCTCTATTTGATAATAACACTGAATAAATCCTATTCTAAAATTACAAAAATTTATGATTCATTAAAAATAGAGGGTTATATACTTGAGATTATATATTTTCAATGTGCAGTCTAGGCTACTATTCTCTAAAAATTATTGGAATACTCATATATAAAATAGGACAGGACATTAAGGTAGTAAGTTCAGTCCATATTAAAATCATAAGGGTCCTTGGAGTTTACTTCTGCTTCTCATTAAAGTCTGGCATTAATGCTACTATGGCACTTTGCCATTTTTAAATCTAGCTAATCCTACACAGTAAAACCTCAGTCCAACCAATCATTAATCAAATCAGCTTCTAAGTTAAAACTCTTTAGTAACACGGTATCTAATGACCAGGCACACCTAATGAGGTCAGAGGGAAGGAATACTTGACACAAAGTGGCATTACAACAAGATGGTTTCAATTATAGAAATCTTCATATCAAAATTTTATTATGTGATTCTACTAGTTGGCATATTGTAAGGTAACAGAATTGGGATGAATGTATAATAGTCTGTCTTGCACCTTAAGTATTCTGATTTTTTTAGCCTGAATGTTTGAAATATTTTTTAAGAAAGAAGTAGATGAGGTGAAACAATTCTAAATGAGTGACAACACTGCTCATCAGAAGACTAGCAGAATCAATTAGAGCTTTAGTGGAGTTTTGTTGTCCTGTTTGCTTAGGAAAACACGATGCTTTTCACTGTACAGACCAATTAGTATATAAACTCCAGTCAGTGACACGTCTAGTTCTCTCTGTGGTCTTCTCCAGAGAACTAAAGTAAACGCTTACTGTAAGTTTAAACAAGATTCTATTTTTTTTTCTCTCAAAAGTACAGATAAAATGATACATAATCCACTTAGTAGCTATTTGTCTACACGTTAGAAAATAAGGCCATAACGTGGCTTCAAAGCAAATTGCCAGCATGCTCCCCATACAATATCCTTAAAATAGAAATAAACTGGACTAGATTTCTGTGATTTGACATGTCATTGTGCAAAAAACATCCTACTGTGCTTCTGCTGCTCTGCAGTCATCGTCCCCACACCAGCTTTTGACCCACGGCACAGTGGAGGCAAGTTACCTTCTTTCACTTGTGCCATAGATTAGCGACCTGTGAGGAGGTAGTACCACCCAGCTGTTGATACCTGATGACTTGTTCTCCTGTTAGTGAGCTCTTTGGCTGTTCACTGTATTTCCAAGCACCCTGTTGTACAGAGTAAGTTTCATTACTTTCACAACATTAAAAACCACAAAGAAAATCCAGATGGCTGGTGAGGCTAACAAAGTCCCAAATTCCAACTGCCATTTTAACCAGAAAACTGAATATAAAAGGCATTTTTTGGCTAACCTCTGGTTCCCATATTGCTACTAGAAGGCAACAGAGACTAGAGATTAGCAAGAAAAAAGTGACTCTAAAGACTGGAGAGTTCAAACAAAGTACGCTGCCGAAGTCCCCACACATGAAAACTTTTATTAAATTCAGATTTCAATTACAGTGCCTATTTAGTCAGCAGAAGCTCAGTGAACAGAAGCAACTCCCAAATATCCTGCTACAGACCTCTTCTGAAGAAGATGATTTTGTACTATGAAAAGCAGATCCTCAAAGAGGATCTGGGAGCCAAACTCTTCCAGTTGCCCAACTGGAGGGCAGTGTATTATAGTCCAGAACTTGCTGTTGCACGCAGAAGGCAATTCCTGGCTGAAGGAATTGGCAAAGGAGAGGAAAACGACTCTTTCTAGAGGAGTTTTACTGCTACCAATAACAGGTATTACTGCACAGGACAGAAAGTGACAATATCTGAGATGTCAAGTCTGATCCACTTACCCCATAAACCCTGCCTGATTAGAAACGGCATCTACACGAGCAAACTGTGCAGTGCAGCCATCTGGGACCCGCCAGCACCACTCTTCAGTGACATTATATCTTTCCCAGTGACAACTCGCCTGCTTGTTACCTGGCAGATAGCCACCCCACTTGCTCCTCCTTTTCAAGTTACAGGTCTCCACATCAGGTCTCATGCTCAATCGTTATTTTATGACTGCAGACAATCTGCTTTTGATAGCCTTTGGTGTTAAAAGCAATGGAAGCAAATATAAGTAATTCATGAGAAGAACAGGGTATCTGAGCACTGTTCAGGTTACTGTATTCCTATTTTCATTTTGATTGCATTTCCCCTTGCATGCTAGCTAACTTTTCCTGGAAAAGTATGTTTTGTTCCTGGCTGTCATTCTTTATTAGCAGAGTCAGCTCTGAACATAATTTACAGAACTTGCTTAATACTCTGTAAAGTCCTGTGTATACACTGAAATGTACAGAGCCTAAGAAAGATCTGAAACCTAGCCAGATTCAGCGCTCAATTGCCTAGTGAATAAGTCTTAAAAGCTTATCTATCATGCTGTATCTCACATTTCTGCCTAGGTTATTTTACAGAAACAAGGCTGGCAAAGCTGTTCATTCAAACCCTGTATTGCAATGTTATAAAATTCAGTTTTGCTATTTGCTTTATAAATTACCAATGAGTAAGTCCTCATTTTCCAAGTAACTTATCCCAGTGATTGGTATTCACTAAACGTTTCTTTGGACCACCTGGTTCTGGTAGATTAATGAGCAACTAATACACTATGCAATGAAACATTATAATTTACTAACAACGTACCACAACTTCTAATTGTATGATAACATGTAGGAAGTGGTACAATAATTTACAGGTAATAATGCAATTCCAACATGAATTCCTGAAAAAAACATTATTTATGCTAATACATACATGGCAATTTTCTGTACAGCTACAAAAAATAATTGTTTAACTTTGCTCTTGCTGGACTATTTATCTTCCTTTTTAATTGTTTTTGTATGATTTTATCAGTGTTGCTCCTCCAGCAGTTGCATTCTGGTATATTAGAGACTTCTTTCAGTTCTTTGGTTTATCTCACACACAGAGCTGAGAGGTGTTTGGAAACATTGCATGTTCCTTCTGGGTGGACCCACCTGGTCAATTCATCAATTCGGGATACGCATCACCTGGTTCAGAAGGAGCCTTCATCACCTTCAGTCAGCTGCAAAGGCAGTTTTCTCCAAGCAGAGATTGGGCAGCAGAATCCTAACACTAAGGGCACTACTGGTTCCCCAGAAATAAAATGCAGCAAACACATTCGAACTACTTAAGATCCTTTGCTCAGACAGACAGTATCGTCCTTCATCTGCTGTATAAATACTATTATATGTACTGCTCTTCTAACAAAATCTGTCCATTGCTAGTTTCAGGAGATAGAGGAAAAACAGTATACATTCACATGAGGGCAGCAAGGACTTAAATTTAAAACATCCAATAAAAGAAAAAAAAAAAAAAAGCAACAACTATCTCCATAGTGTGATTCCTTCACAAACTTTCAGCACTTTCACACACAAATTATTATCTTAGACATAACAAAATGGTAAATACTCCCTTATTCATTTAAAACAGTTTTCCCTTGTATAGACAACTACTGAGTAATGGGACTTAAGTTGTCTGCCTGCTTCCCTTCCCTAAATTTTCATATGCAGAACTTTCTCTACTAGAAGCAAAACCACAGCAGTGTCCTGGGATAATAACAGATCTTGTTAAATGCACCTTTTGATCTTTTCTTCCCTTTCATTTATCCTTTTAGGAGTTAAATGTCATTCTCCTACAGCTGCAGTTGTATCACAGACCCCGTGTGGTGCAGCATCTCCTCTGCACAGTAAGTTAGAACAAGTTATTACACCCAATATGTGTTACTGAAGAATGGCAGGCATCACGGAAACTACTGACAGCAGTGGAAAGATGATACTCGATCATTAACCAGTCAGATCAAACCAAGAGAAAGATGGCACATGTGAGCTTCTGGAGGAGCCTTATCTCGCAGGACAATGTCTGTCCTGCACGAACCCACTGATGCCTCATTATTTACTCCCCATTTGCAGCACGCATCCAAGTACACATAAACAGTGACTGCAAAAAAACCCAAAACCAGGCAAACAAAGGATTCAGTTCAGAAATTATTCACTAGAGGTAATTTATCTCCTGAGGCTTTCAGTTGGGTAAAAAATTTTGGATCCTGAATCTGCCAGAAAAATGCACAAATTGTTAAGAAATTTTATAAACACATGCTCGATGAAAGAAAAAACTTCCTCAATGCTACAAAGTCAATCTCTTCCTAAAGCATGATGTACAAAACACGTCTGACAAGTGACCCACAGGAAGAGGACACAAAGAGCTTTACTCACATAGCAAATGGCACGCCGCGGGCATCACCACCCTCTGCTGCCTCTGAAGACAACAGAAAGGATGGTATGATCACATAGAGTACATCAGCTGCCCACAATACCATTTTGAATCCCAAAATACCTGAATTTGTAAATGTGGGGTTTTTTGCAAAGCACTGAAATACCGTAACAATGTACAACACAGAAAAATTATGAATTATTTTATCAATCTTTCTTCATTTGCAAAGGATGAAAATTTGGCCCTAGAACAATTACTGAATAAAAATAGGAAAAAAACCCCATAATTACAGGCTTTATCACAACTGATACAAAGAAGAAGCAAATGAAGGTACTTCTTCAGCTTCAAAGTGTTTTGTACTTTCTTTCACAATACTAGTATTTAATATATATTAATATATATATATATGTATTGCTGGCCTATTGAAATTAATAAAGCTATTACAATAACTGACTAAGAAAATTAGTTTCCTTATGTAAAATGCACAGTTAGATTTTTTTCATGCATTCTTGTCTATTTTGCCAGCTTCATTGATAAAAATCAGGGAAATTTCTGTCCTGAATAAACTTTATAATTCATACACAAACCATTGCAAAAGCAGTGGTAGTGCAAAGCTAACCTGTGTGACATGTTACTCAGTTCCTAGCAGCCAGAATCCTGTTATTTTATTTTCAATTTAATAATTTCACAACTTCAGGTGAATAATTTTAACCCAACCAACACTTAACATTGCATATACATGCTGGTTTTGTAATAAAAGCAGACATTAGCTACTGAGGTGAAAGCTGATTTGATAGAATCAAAGAATAACTCCTCAACCAAAAAAATATAAACAATATTGAATTATCACAAGTTTCTGTATCTTAATCCCACTACTTTTTTGTTTGTTTGTTTTGACACATCCACTATGAAATTAAAGGTTTTACTATTCAGGGTGAGAATAAGGAAAGGGAGGTACTCTCTTCCTCCACAAAGTACACATCTACTTTTCATCTGGCCTGAATAAAAACTATCTAAGCAAAACTAAAATCTGATGTTCTTTCCTTCTGGACCATATTGAGTATCATCAGACATTATCATCTGTTTAAGAAATACTGATTCCTCCACAAAGAATGGAATTTACATATCACAGCCTATTGAGAGTTCAGTGGATTTTTCCTCAACTTCAGGGCAAATTCACTGGGAAAAGAGTCATCTTACATTGCTGAAAGGAAATGAATTTCCCACAGTGCAGTTTTCTAACATGTGCAGTAGATGGCAGTGAAATATTAACTGAAAATTCCCTACCACTTCCATAATGTCAAAGAATATTAATTTTTCTGTGCAGAAATACCTGTTTACTCTACCTAGAACATAAGCCGTTTCTATTTATAATAATATAGTAATATAAAAATTGCAATAAGGACTTCACACATACAGACTCAAAGAAGAAAGTGAAAGAAAGCATACTGGGGAAAGAGGAAAATTGGCAAACTCAAAAGAACACGGAAACGCTGAGAAACTCTAATAGAAGACCCATGTTTTACTGAGTCTTATAGATATTGAAATGTTGGGTCTCATTCTCCTCACAGTTGTATGAGAACATGTGGGTCTTCAATGCAGCCAAAAATGTTTATCTAATGTAGATTTAGCTCAAAATTCAAATTATATGAACATCAGCTGTACACAGGGTACTGACTATCCTTATCTTAGTTGACACCATGTCACACCTGATGCTTTGCAAGCAAAGCCAAGCAAAGTATTTCCAATGAACAGCTTGCATTTGTTTTCCTTCCTTCCACAGTGCAATATAAAACAAATTTCAAAATAATAAAAAATTACAGCCCAGAATATGCATCCATGCGTAAATACATCTTAACTCTACAGGCAGTCATTATAGGTAGATCTTATCTGTTAGTACTAATCGGCTTTGAACTTCTCTAGGCTTGATTCGACTCTGGTCTGACTTATAACTCCCTCTGACCAGTATTCTTTAGTTTTATTCCATTTCCTCTTTTACTAGCCAGTTTAATTAATCTTATCTTTACTTTATCATATAGTGAATAGAAAATAAATTCTACTGAGACAACATCTATTTGTTGCACCTGCAAGGTTTAATTTCATACTGTAAAATTGCATTTTGTTCAATTAAGGGTTTCTTACAGAGAGAGACCATAGAGAAAGTCACTGTCTGAGACATGGCCCGTCAGGATTTAAAAGACATCCTGAGTTACATGGCTTTATCCCTAGCTGTATTACAAAAGCTTTCTTCCTGGCTTAAAGAGAAGCCCTTTCCCTAGACTGCCTATGAGGACCTAACACTCATAAGCATGCCAGGTTGATTTATGCTCAAACCAGTTAATTCCACTATGGCTACAGAGGGTTTATTCACTATCAGAAGCTGGAGAAAGGTCACTTTCCACCCTAAATCTTACTTGTTTCCCAGCTGTCACACGCCAGTTTTTCACAGATATTAAAGTTAATACCATACAGTGGTATTAATTTTACAAAAAAAATGGATAGATACTGTATTGGATATGTCACTTCAGCTTGCTAAAGCTTCTGTTTGTGTACTAGTACCATCAAACCACTGGCACAACTGTAGAAACAGTTGTATGGCCCGTGGCAGCACAGAAATCTTATTATTATTTTTTTTCCAGAGTAAATTTAGGAACACAAAATCACCCAACTGGGTTCTGTCAGTTATCATCTGGACCAACTTTGGAAGCTGTGCTTTTATCTTTGGAAAAGGAGTGCATGAGGAGTTCTGCAAGGAAGCAAAAAGGCATCAGGATGGCAGTCCCTCTGTAACACCGTCATGCTGCACCAAAGCCCATCTGCTGACTACATGGGAAGTGGCAGCACAGCTCTCCCAGGATGCTGATGCTACTTTTTCTGCTGCAAACATGTCATGGAGAGAGCAGTGGAAAGGAACAGCTGGACTAAAGGGTGTTTCAGCAGTCCAGTGAAAAACATGATGCCCTCTCTTCTCTAAACCTGGTATTGGAACAGGTACACTGTTGTCGTATGTTCACCAGCAAACACACAGTGTGTAACTTCTTTGGTGCTAAAGAAGACTTAATCAGACTAAAATATAAGATGCTGACTGTTTTATGCTGCCTGACAGACTGGCCTGGAATGTGAAAGAACAAGAAGCTGTGTGAGCATCGGCAGTTTGTGTTTTTATCTATTTTATTTCAGAAGAGGAGTACTGTTAAGCCTGCACGCCTAGAGCTTTGCTGTACCCCTGGCTCCCATCCCGTCCCTGTCTCTGGCACACAGGCAGTGGCTGTGGGGGCCACCTCCAACTCTCCACCATTAAACTGTAAAATTACTCATCACAAATTTAAAACTACTGAACGAATTTTCTTCAGTCTTCCTCCTGTTTTTTTGTATTGTTTTTGTTTTTGTTTTGTTTTTTTGTAGTTGTTGTTGTTGTTTTGTTTGTTTGGGGTTTTTTTGTTGTGTTTTTTTTTTTTTTCCTGAGTGTTTGAGCAACAATTGGTTCAAGTCTCTGCATGATCCTTGTCACAGGAAAAACTTTGCACCGCCATTACTACACACCCCCTAAAGCAGTTCTTTAAATGTTCCCATGTTGCTATGAAGCGTTAACTAACTAAACTTTTTTGACTGACTGGCACTTGAGGCTTGAACATGAGCTGGTTGAGGACATGAGGAATCATCAGTAAATCAGGATAAAGGACCTAAGATAAACTGAGCTTAAAGGCATTTCTTTTTGTCTTTGTCCAAAGCAATGCATAAAGAGACCACGGGACCACCTAATTTCTACCCCCCACCCCCACCTCCCCCTCTTTAAGACACTAAACTGGTGTATACCGCTCATGAGATTCTTGTTCCCCGGAAAAATAATTTTGCTCAAGTTATCATGAGACTTTAAAAATATGATGGTTAATGGGTTACACAGAATGGGTTGTAAAATACTTAGTATCTTCTTTTTTTTGTATTGCAGATATTGAGTTATTGATAGGTATTCTTTTCCTTTCTTTCAATGTTAATCAGAATATAATTTAAAACTGTACAAAGCAGAAAACCCTTGTTTTTTACATGTTTTGGAGATTTTCTCAGTGGAAAAGTCATATCTGAAGGAAATAAATGAAGTGGTTTCAAATTCATGGCTATTTTAAAAGGAAATTCAAGCAGAAACAAACAATTTATGCTGTACTTTCTTTAAATTCACTCTATGACATTTCCAAATAAATTCAAGACCACAGGTAACAGCAGCATTAGATATAATGTATCCTGTATTAAATCTTACTGCAGATGCACATGGGATCATAGTAAGGACAAACCACAAGCCAAATAACCTGTGATTTCTCAAAGTGTATTATTAGACTTAATAACTTTAAGTGTCTTGCTTGCCTTGAAGCCAGCTGAACCAGTTCTTATTTGGACTTCACTGCATCAAGATTATCTCAAACCTGCATACTTTTTCCAAGTCTTTAAATTCAATAATAAATATCTAGATAGGAAAACTAGATAAGGCATATCTCTTTAAGAATGCTTACACTTTATATTCATATAATTGAAAACACGTTTTATTCTTTAAAACTTAAGATGATGCACTGATTGAAGGTGAGAATTGGAGTCAAGAGAATATCTAGTGAGATCTCTTACATAAACATGAGCCACCAAACATTATTCTCATATGCTGCTGAGGCTAATAACCTGCTGGAGAAACGCATCTGGTCTAGACCTTAAGACAAGAGGAGATGGAGGATCCACCACTTCCTCTGGTAATTATCCCAGCAGTTGACCATTCTACTGCCAGAAATATGTGCCCAATCCTAACTTAAATTTTAATATCTAGCTATTATTCCTCAGTAGGCCTTTCTCTTCTCGATCAGACCTTTCTCTTTACGTATCACAGGTAAATCTTTGCTCAATATCTTTCTGAGAAAGTTAAAGATACAGCAGTCTTTGTACGCCTTTCTTTAAAGCTTATTTTGTAGCTCTCAAAGTTTGAGACTCCTACCTACACTCTGTTCAGTTTTCCAATATCTTCCATAAAATATGCATCTCAGGCTGGAAGCTACAGTTCTGCTCACACATGGGATAAAATTATTTTTCTTTTTACTTATTACCAAATTTATGTAGCCAAGAACAGTATTTGAAAGTTTTCTCTCAGCATTGCAGTGGATTTATGTTAAGATATCTTCTGAGGAACACTGGTTTTTAGGTGTCACCCTGCAGATATTCACTCCTAGTTCTATAGTTCTTTGATTCTCAAGCATAACTCTACATTTAACTAAATGAAATTTAATCATGTTTGAATGGAACCACATTACAAAGCAAGCTGGATTTTTCTTTAGGGCTACTCTGGAGTATTGTTTACCATTATCCTCGCATTATTTTATTATTTTCATTGACTGAAACAAATAACAATGCTTATGAATTGTGCTTTTTCCTAGACATCCAGCCAGCACATACTTTAATTTTATTTTGTGGCAAAGATAAGAAAACTTTATAGATCTATAAAAGTCAAGTTCGAGCATATTCATTTTGAGTGCAGCAGTTAGTTCTGGTTGTAGCTTTTGTGATGCTTTTGTTAGCTTAATTTCTACAGCTGCAAATATATATCCGAAAAGAACTCAACCGGCTTTACAGAAGCTTTCCACACATCAATTTACAGGCCTAGTCCTCACACGAAGAAATTTTTCTTTGAAAGGAATACTGTTTGGATAATCTTACCTGCTGATAGTATGACAAAACAAAAAAAAACAACAAAGCAACCCCAACCTGGGCTGGACTTCACCATACGCCTCCTACAAATTTTACATCAAAAGCTGCATTAAGCCAGTAACAAAATGTGATCTACCAGGAGAGTGCCATAGAGCCTAGACTTGTTATTCACCTTCACCATACAAGCTTATGTCTAGGAAGAGCCATGAGAAGCCTGAGTAGAATACATTTCCAGCACAAAACCAGCATTACTGTGCCTACAGGGGTTGTCCCTTTTTCTGGATCCAGCTGCAGCAGCCAAGGACACTGTTGCCTCTGCTATTCTTCAGCGTCCACCACCTGACAATGACCACTATTCACAGGCAGGAGAGGCTCTATTAACCACTGCTAATGCACTGATGCACACACTCATGCCTTCCAGAGAGTTCAGACTGCCTCACTGGGGGCTGAAGTCCACCCGGCAGCCTCTGCAGGGGCTGGATGAGGAGCAGCATGTGTTCCTTCCCCAGCACAGTTGCTGTAGGTGTAGGAACACCTACAAAATAAGAACACCTACAACATAGGAACACCTACAGTGGGGCAGCTCCAGCTTCACATAGAGCAACCACACACAACTGAACAAAGGCTTATTTGGAGATTATTTTTCTTGACTGAAGTAAGCCCTTGACAATAACTTTATCCATGTAAGCTGTTTCATGTGCTTAAACGACTGAATAATGAGTATGTTTTTCAACCCTAAGTGTATCAGTGTTTAAACACATTGTATTTAAAAAACACATATTTTATTTACATGTAGAACTAACCTGAAGAATAACAACAACAACAAAAACACTTTTTTCCTCTCCCAGAGGTAAGTGACGTGGATTTACTCAGGGAATGAACGGTCTGCAGCATCTTGGTTATGACAGCCTGTTGTCGCAGATGCTCTCAGCCCCGCAGCAGGCTGTCTTCCTCCCTCATACACACAGCAGCTGGATACAGCCTTGGCATCACATGATATAAGCAGTATAACGTGGTGTCTAATAATACATATGGAGTGGACAAATTAGGTTCTCGTTCTGATATACATCTGCAAGAAAGACAGCATTGTGATCTCCACCATCATTTTAAACAGTCTAAACTAAACTGAAAACTAACATTTTTTCCTGCATAAAATGTTCTAAAGCTATTTCATGATAAAGTTGAAGAAAAATGTGTGGATGCTTTCTTAAGAAGAAAGGAAAAAGAATATATGAAATAAACACAGCATGTAGCTTAAAGGCTACTTGCCATAAAAGGCTTTTCCTGACTGGAAGTTACAGATGTACTTAAAAAACAGATGTACATCAAAGGCTGTTGATTAGAAGCACAGAGAGAAGTAATTATCAGTTATATTTTTTTTTAAAAAGAAATTCTTTATTCTAATACCAATAAAATCTTAGTATGTAAAGAATGATTCCATGGGTTTAATTAACCATATGAAATACATAATTGTATATGCTATTCCTGCTCCACATCATGACGTTCTTATGGCTACTTTGGGTGAGTTTCTGATGGGCATGAGATCTTGGTTTCATTATTTTGTGATAGTATTAGCTTAGAGACATTGCAAAACTGAAATTGTTCAAGATCTGCTTATTTCTTGCTTAGAAGTTCCTGATGCTAATAATTCTTTGTGGGCCAGATGTACTTCCACAGGTAGATACTGAGGCTGGCAGTCATGGCCCATACTGCAGTACAGTATAGTGGGTACAGTAGCACAAACCACAGTCCTTGCCAAACTGGTGGGCAGCTGCTAGGGCCACATCTTACAAACAAAATAAAAAAATGAGAGCACAGGGTTGAATGCTGTCCTGAAGCACTAGCGGGTTTCCTGGCTCATGTTTCCGACTTACGTCAACTTCTACTTCTCTCCTGTCTGTGCATTCTTTGCAGATGACCAAGAAATGATGGAAGAAGCAGTTACCTGGACCCTTTAGACTTCACTAATTTCAAGTCAGCAGCTGTTTTTCAAGCTGAACAACTTTTACACTTCTGATTTTAGATGCATACGTGATAAGCCCCTGGACAGGAATACATGGACCTAAAAACCAGACATGCAAATGTGTAACTTTGGCTATATACTCAGGCTGGGCTGATACTGTTTTAAACGCTGGAAGGAAGTACTTATTTGAACCAAGCTCAGCTAAGTGATTATCAGCTTCTCACACTGAAGTATAGTTGATCTCTACTGAATGCTAATTATTTCATCATGTTGCCAAATACTTATTTCTTGGCTAGTGCGTTCAACACAATCTGTTCCATGTGTTGATTTAAACTGTCCTATAAGATTAATAGCGGGTAACAAATGGATCATTTAGGGTGTGACATGCTTAGTAAACTACTTACAAGTATCCACTCCACTGTTTATTTTCTCTACCGAGACAATTAATCCACTGTTATAGCCACTTTCTTTCTCCAATGCAGACTGGAAGGTAACATTAACTTCTTCTCATTCACTGATTTCAGAAGATTCCTTTCAAAAACTTGTTTGAATTTCTTCTTCTTCCACTTACGCTTAACATCTTTCAGTTTCCTTCTGTAAAGATGAATAATTACTTACTCCCTAACGCTATCCAGTTACTCTTCTTTATAGTGCTTTCCACACATACAGATTTCTAACGTGATTACTGTTGTTAATTTTTAGATGATAGCTATTTGCCCAGATCCAATTTCAACAGGAAAGACAGAATACTAATATGCAGTCGAAATAAATGCTTGCAATAAAAAATAAGCATTTCTCCATGGTTTGTCTGTCTATGCAGACAAATAATATCAGCACAATTACATGGATTATTACTTAGAAATTGCCAGTGTTATAGTTTGTCTCCATCAGAACTATGGAAACATCTTAGGTAAGAGTCACAAAGCAGATCGACTCTCGGATCTCCATGATGAACGTTCATAACATGCACTAATACTTACATCTGATCAACTAAATGGAAAAATCCTGTCACCTATAAAATAAGCGTGTCATACAGAAAAGATAAGTTTTAAAATGCATATTATAATGCAGTATCAATATCATACCATAATTAAAGAGTTAAATTTTTATTGACACCCAGTTAGCTTTTCATAGGAAAATACCCCAGTCATTTGAATATTTCTAGAACACTGAAAATAATTTGGCCATTTTAAAACACTACTCAATTTCTGCATGGATCTACCCAATAGACAAAACACACAGAAACATTTAAGAGTAATTTGTGAAGTAAGACCAACAAAGCAATTATTCATTGTCAGGAAATGTGTCTATTTAGATTAAGTGACAGTAATATTATTTGCTTCCAACAAATACAATTCTATGATCTTTAAACAATAAACTATTTTGAAATACCTAATGAATCGGATGACTAACTTATTTTTGAAAATGTGGATAAATACACAAGCAAAAGCCTTCCGAATCACAACTTTCCATGCCAAATCTCAGCTACAAGGGATTTTTTAAGATTAAGTATGAATTCCTGGAAAACACGGTTTATCATAGAAAAACTGGCAAAACTTCCACAGTATTTGCTCTAACAGGCGCCACTGTAATGGACTGCATATCTATGAATAGGCCAAGAACAGAAGCTAAGACTAACATTGTACAATACAATATGTCACAAAGTGGGAAGATAGGTTTTTTTCTTTTCTAACATAATAGATGGGATTGATTTCAATCCATAATTTACATAATGAAGAACCTAACTGGCCTGATATAATTTCTCAAAAACATTGTTTTGATGAGTGATTCTGTTCTGGAATTTCATCTGGCAATGAAAATATGGTCATCTTTGAAGAACTGATTTATTCTCTTCTTACGTGCAAGAATTACTGTTTGGGAACATAATTGCGCTTTCAAACAACAGATCAGATATAAGTTACTATCCCTAGCAGAATTTTGTTCATCCCATGCTAGCCATAAGTCTTGAACAATGTGCTGACCCTCAGATTTCACAAATCCTTAAAAGCTTATGTACATAATGTTATGGGCTGAGATAGTCAGCTGGTAGCATCGGAAACCAAAAACATGAAAGCAGCCACTCTGGGTCGACCAAGGATCCACCAAAACCACTGTTGTAACAGTCACCCAAAACTAACATGTCGGTAACAGTTTAAGAGTAGGACAAAAACATATGCTCCCTTTCACAAAAAAACTTCACTGCCTTGCAGGAGGCCTGGCATGTACATGGCTGTATGGAGCCACTTACTGCAGAAGGGCTTGCAAACAGTTTTTTGCTGGGGAATGTATCTTCTGGTAGAATCCTTGTAAGTGAAAGCCCCACTATCTGCCTTCTACCTTCTTTGCCCCTTCATGATCTTAATCCTGCAAAACTAGTCAGGATCATGCAACTATTACATTTTGTGTCCCATAATATTTCAGCTGATTACAGACCAGGCCAAACTTGCACAGAATGAATGGTACAATTTGCTTGACACTTAAAATGCATGAAATGTAGGTTTACCAAGGAAAAAAGCATGAGACTTGATTCAGGCCTGCAAGTCTTATACATAATGCTTGAGACACGGGAGACCAGAAATGAAAAATGCAAACCTGAGCTAGTGTAAGATGAGACCAATAGTGACTGGAGGAAAGACCAGAGTTATAGCTGACCATAACAGTGTTATCATGCTAAAATCAGAATACTTATTATCTCATGGCTCTGCACATCAGGTCCAATCTGGGCACGACAGGACATAAACCTATGTCTTTTGCAATGCCAGTCTACGGCATCATGTAGTCATACAGAGACTGCCACTGAAAAACTTTTAGCTTCATAGTATATCATCCAAAAATACTTGCAGCACTCTACCTCTACTTTAATTCCCTTCAATTCAGGCACCTAATGCTGCATTTCAGTTATCCTAGATTTACTACTATAGAAAATGGTTGTATATTTTTGGTTATGGCCTTCAATTACTCAAAGTTTTGAAAGACTGGCCCAGAAGATTAGTTACAAGAGATGAAAGCATGTGGAGACACTAATTTCTGATAAAATGAGTAGTTAAGATTCCCTCTCTTATAAGCTGACTAGATCAGACAAAACTCTGAAGTAAGAATTCTATCATCTTTCAGAAAGGAAACACGAAATTATTTTCCCTGTGCTTAAATGACATCAGAAAAGAGAAAGGCATCTATTAATATTCTGTGTTGAGGCATGCTCATTCAGACAGCTATTGTGCTAATGCAAAAGATAATAGTTTGTTGCAGATGTGCAGTTGAATATAATGCAGCCAAATCATCTAGTTTTTTTGCAGTAAGAAACAATACACAGAAGATGGTGGGTTCAATAATTGTTTTAGAGGAGAATTTTAAGCAGTGTCTTCCTGTTCATCTCCCCTGCCTCAACCACTTTTGGTTGAAAATGTTATTTTGAGAAGATTAAGATGCAGGGTGACTCAGAAATCAAAGTACAAGTGGCTAGTGGATTTCAGGCTTTAATATTGACATTTCAAGGCAGAAAGAATATTTTCAGGTTCTATAGTTGCTTATTATATTTGTTATTATCATTATTATAGTAGCAGAGAGACAGACTGATAAACTAAAATAGAGAAAATATTTTAGGATAGTAAAAAAGAGACAAAAAGTGGCACTGGTGTCTCAGTTGTAAAGAGCAAGCACACACAGCGTAACAAAAAATATATTCTACCTTCAGATATATCAAATAAGGTGCAGATATCGCTGGCATTACTACATCTTAGGAAGTTTTCACTACATTTTTTTTTCATAGTGTCCACATGTTTCAGAATCACCACAATCACACTCAGTCTTCCAGTGAGATGTACAGCTTCCCATTACTCATCTAGTCTATTGTCCTGGTTTCCAGTAGGGACGGGGTTAATTCTCCCCTGACTCTGCCAGGGCACAGCTATTCCATCCCATGCGCATCAGGCCCAGGGACAGCAGGGAACTGGCCGGGTAAGGGAGGGACGATGACAGGAAATGGGGTGGGGCACAGCGTCGGTATATATGTCGGAGCTGCTGGGCCGGGGAACGCGGGTGACGTCGTTGGCGGTAGCTGTCGTACTCATGTTTGTATCCCTCCATCTGTGTTATTGTTTCCCTGTAATACCTGTTGTTCTGTTAAACAGTTTTCTTTTGTCCCAGCCCACGAGTCTGCCTTTTTTTTTCCCTTCCAATCCTCTCCCGCCGCTGGGCAGAGTCAGAGCGAGCGGGCTGCCACGTGGCCCTTTGTTGCCGCTGAGGCCAAACCACGACATCTATATAGACGCTGCCTTTCCCCACTACAGCAGTGTCCATATTTGCACTAAAACATCATGTGCTCTAAACTATATAGCGCCAAGACATGTTTTGCATCACTTATTTTTCTCTTATTAATGGAGAACCCTATAATTAAATAAAAAAACCCCATGACATGACATGACATGAATGACATTTTGGTGAAATTACGTTAAGCTATGCTTTTTGTAATCACCCTCAAAATGAAGTAATTATTGATATAATATTTTTAAAATAAGGTATTCTAATTATTTTATCAGAGGGCAGAAAACCGACACTGTTATACATGTCTGTTATGCTCAGCAACTTTGAAAATTCATTTTTTGGTAAAGCTACTGCAGTTTGATGTATACTTGAAGTTTTGACTCTCAGTCCATTCCGAAAATCAAATGTGAGCACATCGAGCACCTGTACCAGAGCAGGTCAGTCTTTGTCCGAGCATCCTGAGTGCAGTTGCTCCATCTAACAAGAATATAAAATCTTGTCACGATACAGGTCTGACAAATTATGCATAAGATTTGAACAGAACACTATGAAATATTGTCAGACTTTTTTTTCCCCTCAAGTGACTTAAAAAAAAACATATCATTTTTTTTGTGGCTATGTTAGAGAGCTAAGGAAAAGAAAAAAAAACCACCCAGAAGTAGAAAAGTCCCAACAAAAACGCACAGTGTGCACAACAGCTATGTCTCCTCTCCAAACTGCATTATTCCATTGAAACTCATTTATTGTAGTAACCATGAAATGGAGTTTTAAGGTTATTTACTAGCCACATCTTGACATTTAGAAAAATTGCTGTATATCAAGTTACACAATTATACACAGCAGAATAACAATATAATCATAGAAAACAAAACACAATCCGTTAACCACGATTTGAGTATTTTCATATGCCTCTGCAGTTCCTACTTCTAGCCAGTACTGGAGCTCAAAAAAACTGGGTAAGGATTGCTGTTATGGCATGATTTCAACGCAAGATTTTAAATGTTTCTATTACCTAGTGAAATGCAAGAAAAATTAAATGCAAGATAAATTAAATGATGGTCAAGACTTTTTGCAATTATATAGAAAGCTAAATATTCTTGAGGTCATGATTAGGATTCTAGTGATGTGGGTTAATAACCTGACTGTATTCAAAGACATACTGCACTATCATTATTCCAAACTAACAAGTAATTAACAAGTAGCTACAATACCTGTCCCTTACTCTTCCTTTCATTACGTCACCCCTTAAGTCTTATAAAAATAAGGTTTTATATACTTAAAACCAAATTAAGTATATTTTCACTGGTATCAGGCAATTTCAAGAACAGCAAAAAAAAAGGTTTTATTGCCAAACAGCTTCAAAGTCCATTTCTAGACCAAAGTCACAGAGGTCTCCTTGAAGAGTGCACAGCACATGCGGCCACTGGATTATTTTGTCCCATTTGTTGTAACTGCAACATAGTCAGAAGTATGTCATAAATTTTTTTACTGCTTCTGAAAAAAAAACAAAACACCAAAACACAATTCTATGGGGGCTATTTATAATCTTATCATTTCTACAATCTTGAATTTTACTATGGAGACATATAAGACTGCAAAATTCCCACCACACATTCTACAATACCGTTATTTTGTGCAGGAAAAGACTGAGTTTCTGATGGGCATTTTCACAAATCCCCAAGGGATTCAGAGCGGCAAGAAGTCAAAAAAGTATTTGGAAGAAGAGCCATAGGAATCTCTTAGAACACGCTCAACCTTCTGAAAGGATACTCTTCAGTAGCAAATGTTCAAAAGTGAGGCCTTCTAACAACAAAACTGTTATGGAACAAAGTTTTGAAAGCCTTAACAACTACAGCTAAAAGAAGTAGCAATACAGATTCAAATTATTCTAGCTGCAAGCATCTTTGGGATTTAGGAAATACTAGCAAGGCTGGAAGCATAGAAACAATTTATTTTCTGGGCACATAGGCACACATGTTAATATTTGTATTATACATAAGCAAACAACGATTGTCCCCATCTCTTTAACACAGAGCACTAGCTTTGGGGGATAACATGGTAAGTTTAGGTATAAATAAAAAACATGAAAGATGTCAAAACTATTCAGAAAAAATTTAAGCAGACACAAAATTTAAATTTCCAATCTTAGCCAAAAGTGTTGAGTTACAAAAATTAAAGCAGATAAAATGCTGGCTCCTGAGCTACAGTAGCTCAAACAAAAAGTTTCCAAATTTTAATACTATATACGTTATTAAATACTCATTTTTCTGCTGCTTTTCCATCAGAATAAAGCTAGACTGTAATAAACTGTATGAAGCTTCAAGCAAGGAAGATCTAGATCTGAGTTTTGGTTGTTTTTTTAATTTGGCATAAAAACACTCCAAAACTTCCAAATTAGACAAAGCACCTTTTGCACTTATCTTCAGAAGTGTAAGATCACTGTAAGTACATTTTAGCTCATTTTTAACAGAAATATATGTTTGTGAGCAAAAATGAGATTATGGAGCTTGTTTAGTATTAACTTCTGCCAAGCGTAAACAATGTTTCTCTGAGTTACTACTGAGTCATATGGCTAACAGCACTAACTGTTATCACTTCATTTTCTGCAAAATGGCTTAGGCTCAAAACCTCCCACACTTTCCCCTTGCGACTGCTCTGGTCTGTTAAACAATCAGAAAGTGCTAGGCTTTCAGAATCTAATACGTTTGGTAGCATGGTGGCATCATTATCATTCCACAGCCTTTTAAAATGGACACTTTTTATTTTAAATTGGGCTCAGCTGAACACTGAATTCATAAGCACTAATGTAAGAGGATAACTTCAATCAACTCCACTCCCCTTTAAATGCTTTTTTTTAAAAAAAAAAAAAAGAAAAAAAGCTACTTTTTACAAGCAGAATGTAAATATAACTAACGGCTGAAGTATTTTTATCTATAGCAGGAAATTGCTGTGCTTAATAAAGGATTTGGAAAGCCTGACTGCATCATAACTGGTTTTAGTGCAATCTCCTTGAGGACACACAATCATACCTACTCAACAGAAAGGAAACTGCTGACAGGAACCAAGGAAGAAAATTAACAGCCGTTATTTAGCTGAGCCACAATGCATTGTGTTAGCTCATTTCCAGAGCCTAAACTAGAATACAAATTTCTAATCTCCTCAAATTAGCATACTAGTTCATTGCATTGAAGTGTTCCTTCACTAATAACACTTGATTTTTTGCTGTTGACTCAGTTTTACATAAATACCATGAAAGTAAGCTCTTTGGAAATATGACAAGTCTACAGTCTTACACAACACCACTCTGTTCTTCACAAATCATATGCCTAGTATTTTCATACAGAAATACATCAGAGTTTTCATAAAAATACCTAAATGAGACACAATGCTCTGGAAAACATTGTAAACTCTTAACTAGCACCTTTAAACATGTTCCTTTTTGGGTTGGATGTCCGGTACAAGTTTAACAACCTCTTAGAGTCAAAAATCATGAGCCAACCCCAAGTAAAGTCTAAACCCACTAGATTTTAAAGCAGCAATTAATTTCCTGTGCTTTGTATTTAATTTCTGGTGTAGAAACATTCAGAGTGTCCATGTTTTCATACATTTGCCTTCAGCCACGAAGACTGGAAAAACAACTAAAACATGAAAACTGCTATTATGAGGTGGTTCCAGCAGCCAAGTTTTAAGAAATCAGGAAAATGGTGACAGAAATCACATAAGAAAGCAATACGGGGAACTCTCATTACTATGTTATTTTCTTAATTTAATTATCTTAGGAAACAGTAAGGTAATGCTTTTTTATAACAGTTTCTGCAAGTGATGCACGGTAACTTCCACAGCTCAAAGAGTTCTGCTGAAGGAAGTACCTGAGCTTTCTCCAAGTGTCCACACGGGACGAATACTCTGATAGATTGCAGGTTATCTGTACCTTTCCTTTGGCAGCTGGAGCATTGCAATGCTGACAATATCAGAGTTTCATTTCCTGAAAACGCATCTTTCCAAAATCGGTCATTTTTGATGGAGGGACAAGCCAACATCACACTGTTCTCAGTAAAAAGGCATTTCCCTATTTTATTTATTATTGCCTTAGAACAAAATAATGAGAAAAAAATAGTGTAAGTAGTATAAAAGGTAGACAAAACAGTTCAATTATCAGTAAGCCAACATGATGTCTTTACCACATACTGAAGAGAGAGTTTACACAATGAATCGCATAATTCCATGAAATTTTGGTTCACATAAAAAGAACAAAAACCCTCCAACACATATCAATAGATTAACACCCTGTTTTAATAGCCATGAAAAATGATATATGGAGATGATGACTTAGGACGGCTGTCTAAAAAGAAAGTAAAAAAAAAAAACACCAAAACCCTAGGTTCTTTTGCAACACATTGCTCCCTGGTCTGAAGTACACACATTGATGTGGACAGTTATAGCTCCAGATTAGCAATGCTGCTTAAATTCTTATTCTGTACTCAACTGGTTGGGGTTTTTGGGGTTGGTTTTTTTGAGTTCCAGTTTGGGATACTGTAAACCTATGACACTGTAATAAAAGGGGAGTGGAAGAGTGTTCCCCTGCAAAGAAATGGAATTTCCTTTATCTCCCTGAAAGAAAATATTTCAGGTGGTTGGAAGAAAAGTAAGAGAAAAGCAATACATTATTTTTTCACAAGATGCTCCACCCAAAAACCATTATTCTAGAAAAGATGTATGAATCAACTTTTCTTTAGAGCTTGAAATTTTAAGACAATTACTTATTTTATTTATTTTAATAAAAAAATCTCCAGTTGAAAGAAATAGTCAGCATGTTATAAAACTTCTTACAAAACACTTTGTTGGGTTTTGGGCCATCTCTATGGCAGAAATGATAAATCCCTCTTCTTTTCCTTGCCACAGTTGCAAGAGAAAATGAACCTTAACTCCTGGGATTTTTCCATTTGTATGTCTGGGATTCATGATCCACTGCTCTCAAAAGGGGTATTACTGCAGCCCACGCTCAAGCTGGCATTGGATTGCAGAGCCGATTAAGAAAATCTGGTGGCAGAATAATCATGCACTGAGTACGGCAAATTATAGTTGATAGCATCTATTCATAAGTCCTGTGGCAAATATCTATTTAATCACCTTCAAAGATCATGAAGAATTGGTTCTGACCATTACATCAGAATGTCAGTAATTTGTATTATAAAACTGACACATTTTTTAATGATCTTGAAACCATCTTCTTTTTCTTCAAGACTTATTTCCCTGTATTCTGCCACTGTACTTTATTTTAGCTAGAAACCTTCCACCAGCTATTCTACTTGTCTGACCAGAGCAAAGATTTGAAGCCTGACACACGACTTGCTCAGTAGATAGTTTTTATCTGTGGAGTTTTTATGGCCCAGAAAGTTCTTCAGTCATCCACTATCAAATGCAATCCCTTTTATTCTGTTGCAAATACACTAAAATAGTCCTACTCACATATCACTCCTAGTGCTATACAGCAAAGCTGTTGATTTTTAGTGTATCTCTCCTTCACAATCTTTTGCAATGCTTAGAATTTATTCTCTGTATTTGGCCAAATTGTGGATTTTCTTTGCTAGGCCTCATGAAAGTTGTTTCTTCTAGTTTAAATGATGTAAAGAACAGATGGTAAATCAGGAGGTAACAAAATAATCTGGTCCATAAATTCAGAACAAAAACACAAAGCTGGAATCTAACCATCTTTGTGGTAGCTTTTAACTAACTTTGTGTTAGAATTTTTTTAGCCATTTGTCATTTCAAGCAGCACATAAATGCAGTACTTTTATGAATATTGAAGATACTATAGTATTAAAGCTAAATGCAATCTAGCTTCAAGACAGCTATGCTAGATCTGATCAAAGATCCTTGGCACTTGCATCTAGTCAACAGTTAAAAGTTTCACTGTACAACTTTAAAAACAATGAATTAAGCAAAGAAGTTTGACATTTTTTATTGTATAAGTACAGTTGGCAACGCATTCAAGATGTTCACATTTGCATCTGACAGAGCAGCAGAATAATTTAAGAACTAGCTCTGATTTTCATCAGGAGTTCACTATAATATGTGCCATGGTGTCGTGATGGGATATTAATGTCATTGGAAGTACCTGTGATCTTTCTGCTACATGACAGAGTACCTCCAACATAGGTATTTGAAAGTCATGCCTCTTGTTTGAGCTTCTTAAGCAAAGATTTTAATAAATCTGACATGCTGTGAAGCACCTGCTCTTATTGGTGTCCTGCTGCTGCTGCTCTTTGCAACCAGACACCTGCATGCTTCTCTGCTTCCCAGCAGGATGACTTGGTACCAGGTTCCCAGAAGTTATCAGACTTAAGTCTATGATCAGCTAAAACACAAAGGAAAGCTCATAGGACACCAATATATTATAATTTGAGTAAAAATACTTAAAATATGAACAGCCAAACTATTCAGGTTCTACAAGAAGAAAGATCTCAAATGAACCATTTTAAAAGATAAGCATGGTTGCTACCGTGTCTATCATATTCATATTCAGTAAATAGATGTGCATGACATAAGATTGAAGTATCAAAATTGGAGGTGATACGTAAGGCTTTATATAAACTCAGCCTTCACTTGAACTCCATTAGCTTTCTTCCTGATTCACACTTTATAAAAAATAACATAAACTCACATTAGATGGCGAAGATTCTAATTCAGTGGAGGACAGTTTACATTAGACTTTTGGAGCTCCTTCAGAATGTAATCTGTGCCAGTTTAGACCCACAAAATAAATATGGAATCATAGATTAATTTAGGTTGGAAAAGACCCTTAAGATCATTGAGTCCAACCATAAATCTAACACTGCCAAGTCCCACTAAACCATGTGCCACATCTACACGCTTAAAATGCTTAAGAGAGGACTTATTGCATAAAGGAGTTCCTTTGGGAATCAAACATATTGGTGTAGCATTGTGTCCGCCACAATTAATATTGCTTGTATGCTCAATCATCTAGTGCAGAATCTTATACTGACACAGATACAGTACTAGGTTACCTTTGTGGTATTGCATTGATATTTTACATGTTATTAGTCATTTTCAGCTAATTAATTCTTAAGACTGTGACAGAAAATTATTTAAATCTACCCATTTTTAACATGAAGCTACAATAGCATGTGAAATCAATGCAGAGTATGGGAGCTCTGTTCATCATGTGCAGTTCTTGCTTTCTATTGCCCTTCTCTGCCTATCTTCCCATTCCTTTTTAAAACATTGTCTGCAGTCATGTTTGTGATTCTTCAGAATGAACCTGGAATTTGAACTCTTCAAGAGGAAGTTCCTCTCATTCACCTCTGAGGCATAAAGCAAAAAACACTACAGGAATCAGTGGTTTCCAAGCTTTCCAATCTGAGTTAATACGATCTCAGAAAGCTCGGGGGGAAAGCAGCAGATCTTTTCCTCCGTTTCCCTCCTTCTGTGCTGCTCATGACAGGCAAAGATGTAGACATATCTAGAAACTCTCTACAAAGGATTTCCATAGCACATCCTTAAAAATCAGTGCAGTTGACTCCAGCCTCATTTTTACACTAAGGGCAACCTAATAAAGTGAAAGCAGCAGGGGAGATTGCTCCTCCACCTATTCCCTGTTGGCATTCCCCCTTGACTCCTGCAGCCAGCTGGTGCAAATTAATTAAATTAAATCAGTCCTACAGCAGAGTACTGGAAACTGCTGCACTGTGTCTTTCCAGAATTTTTGTGAGCACCTCTATGATAATTATTTGACAGTAATAAACCCTACAAGAGAACGAGTCCCCCAAGTTAGCACTCGTGATCTATGCATTCATACAGCACATCATAGTTCTTTATCACAAACATAGTACCTTGTGGCCTGAAAACACTGTATATCGATACAGCAACGTGCCAGATCCAATAAATCCTGTCTTTCAGCAGGGGTAATTAACTTTGCACAGCATTATGCTGACACTTTTAACTGTTTTCGTTTCTTGAGCTACCTTATGCGGCACCAGCTTAGGAGCCTCTGAACTACACACCACTGTACATGTGTCCCTTGTGGGTCAGATTTTAAAAGGCCCTGGAATCCCGTCAGTGAAGCAACATGTGCGGATAGGCTTTACCCTTTGCACTCAGCTAACAAAACCATTAATTAGGACTCAACTGTCCCTATGTGACTTTTTTCAGTCTAAAGAGCCAAAGAACAGGAAGAAGTCATAACTATCTATTTTTCACATTCTTTTCTCTCTCTTCCTCTTTGCTAAATTCTTTACTCTCCAGATTTGTCCTGTCTGGTTGTCTGATAGGGGGAAAGAATTTTTGCTAAGTTCAGTATAAATCCATGAAACTCCTGTCCTGGCCTACTTCAGGTTAGAATCATTTAGGTTGGAAAAGACCTTGAAGATCATTGAGTCTAATCATTAACCTAAGTAGACAGTTTTTGCCCAGCAAAGCATATGCCCGTGCAGTTTCTCCAGTAAAATGCTGGGAGAAAAAGTGCCAAAGGTTTTATTAAAATCCAGGTAAACAACCTTTTCCTTATCCAGTAAGCAAGTCACCTTGTCATAGAAGGAGATCAAGTTTGTCAAGCTGGACCTGCCTTTCATAAACCCATGCTACCTGGCTCTGATCGCCTGGGTGTTCTGTACATGCTGTGTGATGGTGCTCAAGATGAGCTGCTCCATTAATGTCCCCCAGCACCAAGAGCAGACTGACAGGCCTACAGTTCCCTCGATCCTCCTTCTGGCCCTTCTTGTAGATGGGCATCACATGTGTTAACCTGCAGTCAACTGGGAAGTCCCTAAGTTGGACTAGCTGTGAAGCAAGTGGGCTAAAGAGCATTCAAAATGATTCTCCAGAAGAAGAAAGCTATTATAAAGGGTACGGACAGGCCATCACAATCAATCAAGTTACAAGAGTGTAATGAGTTCCTAGATTACCAGCAAAGTATCTGTAATTAGCTGAGTGCACACAGCTAACCTACTGCAAGTCAGAGGGCAATGTATGCTTACATAGTTTACTTGGTGTTGGTACTGTGCAAGGAGTATGCAGCCAGTTAGTTATGGCCCAGCTAAAAAGCTTTATCTACTTAAACTGATCATGTAACTGTTGGTGTACACACGTGCATCCAAAGGATCTAATTTCTGTCACAGCTGCTTAGAGATCACAAACCCAGTCCTGCTGATCACAGCTCACCGTGCAGTCATACACTTATTGTCTTATATTATCCTTAAGGATGATGAGGCAAGCAGTATCTAAATATTGCATGTACAAATACTGCATATTTCTAAATATTACGATGAAATCTTTCTACTTCAGTCACAGTTGTTGTCGTCCATGGACTAACACTTCCAATATCCAAACACTGCCATTGTTAGTACACGTTCTGCTGGAAAGATGAACTATGCAAAAGATGAGGACTATCTGAAACACCCAACCAAATATTCTGCCTGGACGTCAGGATGTGGCTCTTCTACCAATGCTTTGAAAACAAATAATATCTGTACAGCCAAAAACGCTTATTACTTAAGAAGAGACTTCTATGCAAGGAAAACCTTAATGAATCCTTGAAAATGAGTGAGGCTGCTCACTGGCCATACCCAGGCCTGTGCTTTGGGAGAGGATACACGCAGAACTCAATCAATCCTCGGGGAGGAAAAAGTAATCTCGGGAGGTGAGTGCTGGTTTCTTATCCATGACTGAAATGGCTGACACTACAATGTATAAAATAAGCTGTCTGGCTGAGACTCAGAAATGAGTAAGTAAATGGCTTTTCCTCCTACAGATGGACTGCAGTTTCAGAATGAGCAAAAGACAAATAGAACAAGACTTATTTCATAAGGGCACGCACAATAAAATTTTTCCAGGTAATTTTTATGGACAAATTCAATCTGTGCCCTTGGATTAGCTGCAGCTCTTCAATATTTGTATTTCCATACGGATTAGCAGTTGACTCTCTTTCAGCATTTTTAAAAACCCTGAACTGTGTAATTGTCGTGGGACAGTTCTAACTCACACTCTGGTCATTTACGAGGATTTACACTCTGGTCCTTACTTGGTTATTCATTAAAACCAGATAACTCCCATAGGAGATATTGCATTGCATGATATTCAGGCTACTTCTGAAATACAATATACTTAAGGAAACACATGTTGAAAGTACTTATCTGGTCTAAGATATAATAACAGCAATAAATAAATTGTGCATACAACCTTTTAATGATTGGAAAACCTATGTAAGAGTCTTCACAAGAAAATATTTCCTATTACTTTAACTAAAAGGAGAATCGAAAAGAATCCTTCAGAAAGAAGGAAAAAATATGCTTGAGTTGGCACTTCTCTGCTGCCAGTAACTCCCTGATAATTCTCTGAAAATAAGTTGAAAATGTATCATGCTGCAGTATGACAAAACAATATATAAATTTCTACATGTTGAATTGTCCTGGTAAGGTACGTAGAGCTAAAACTTTGCACTCAGGTATGCACTCCTTCCATTACAAGGTATGTTTTGGGCAGTGGTACTAAAGAAAGAAAATGAAAACAAATCAGTTGACAACAACAATTTTCCACAAAAATTTTTTGCTAATGTCTTCAAAGTTACCCTCTAAAGGTCACTTTAGACAGATTTTATTTCTAGTCTTAAAAAGAACAATGAATTATTAAATTCTGCTTAAGTCAAAGAAAACTAAACCTCTTAAAACCTTTCAAAACCTGAAGTATCAGCTGAATAAGCAAACAAACCAGAAACACATTTCACTACAATAGCACTCCAAGGAAATTTAGGCTATTTATATCTAAGCTAAGTTACAGGTTTCAGTGTAAGTAATGTATTCTTTCACCATATTCACACAAACCTACAAATTTTAATAACTGCAGTTGTAACCCATTGCAATATTTATCTGGACTAAATCAGCAAAAAAGGTTTGTAGACGCACTGCGACTTAATATCAAGCTGCCAACCTGAGAGTAAAAGCCCCCTCAAACTTTGAGAAATCCTACCAACACTGAATGGGAACAAGCAAAGAGAGATAATACTAATTATCCAAATATTGGAAGGGTTATTTTCAATACGTGTTGATATTTTTCAGGGCACTTCATTGCTTAGCTTCTTAATTTAACTGGCCTTATTTCAAACACATAGAAAAAGGAGGACTATTAACTAAACAGCCATATCTTCTTCACAGAGCTTTGAGAGCCATGTAGACCATCAAGCAATTTGATGTAATTTAATAACAGTGGAGTCATTCCATTAAAATGTGCAAAGGAAACCTGGATCTTGGTCCTTGACAGATAGTACTTGGGTTTAGAATTAAATATAACTGCCACTGAAACTTCTGTTCAAGTTTATATAGCTCATAAAAAACACTTCTAATTATTTTTCAGATGCTGGTCTAATCACATTGCATCTTCCCTTTAGAAAATAACTAGGGAATGGTTTGCTTCCAACAGCATAATATAAAAATAACAGCAAGTTTTAAAAAGTCACACCAAGTTTATACTTGAACTTATTTTAATCAATATGACTCAAATGCATGTGTATTACAGTTAATTCATCTCAGTTCACACATGTGTATGCATTTTCTTTTCTGCATGTATCCAGGGATTTTGTTGCTTGGGTCAAGAGGTTGTTTTTTTAAAATAAGTGCTGTAACACAAATTTAGCTGAAACATTTTGTCTGAAAGGGAAGTTTCAAAACAGGTTTCACAGGTTCATTCAATCACATATTTCCTCATCTATATGACCAAATAATATACAAATTACACTGTTTGAAAAATAATATTTATATTTGTCTTTCTGTATCTCTGTCCTATATCTGCAAACACCAACATTGCATACTGGATTGTCAGGATCTAACAGATTTTTTGTTCATCAGCCTTAAGGAAAAGACGTATCTGCTCATGTTTCATTGTTAACACATCTCAAGTTTCTTTACTGCTTTGATAAGAAAATATAGAGAAGAACACTCTATCAACAGATTCCTAATTTTCCTGTCCCTGCTGCAGGATGAAAAAAGGGAAACGCACAATGTGTTTTAATGCAGAAAAGAAAAATGAGAGTTTCTTGCTATATTTCAGTAACTTTATAGTATCCTCTTGGCTGAGAGGTATACTGCCTTACTTTTATCTGCAAATCTAAAAGGCATCAGGTATAAAAGTGGTCCAATACAGGGACATCCTTGCATTATATAAGTTTTCACATCTAAGTGTAAATGAATGCAAACATTAAAATGAAATTTCAAATTTGCTGTGCATTTTTATATTTTTCACTTAGAAACAAATAAAAATAATACCCTTTTTCCTATAATTTATAAATCAGCATCTCACAAATAAACATATGAAAAGAAACAGAGCTATGACCAAAAAAGGGAAAATATTTAATCTCAGATGACTGTCAGAACAACAGCTAATCCTGGTTTTCTCCCAGTTAACTTGATTTAACAGGGGTGCTGGAGTAGACGACCTTCTGAGCTTTCTAACCTGAACTACTCATTTGATTTTGATGGGGTTTATTGTTGCTGCCAAATAGAAATGACAATCTTTATTAGAAGCTGATAGAAATTTATTGACTACTGATAATATGACTATAACTCTTTCCAATGTGCCATTATATAGAATACTTAAAGTCTAGTTGCATGCACTCACTGAAATAACCAGCACTACATGTTTTATTCTCCTTAGCATTTGGATTTCCTTTACTATTTATTTTCACCTACAGCAGTCCCTTCTGAATGTGATCGGCCAAAGGGTAGAAAAAAACCCATTTTCATACGCTCAGCACAACATTCTCTGTTCGAAGCAGATGTTGACAATCCAGATCAGCAGATTCTGCAGCTGACAAAAGCTTATTTCCTGAAAAAAACTTTCTAACCTGCATGCCAGGCTCTGAGGGTTAAGCCACACTATAAAACAGTTCTTGTTGTCTGGAAAGTCTCCAAATTACATTCATCTTATCCCTTCTTGCTCCTTTTTGCTAGCTCCTTTACAAAATGTGTGGGATGGCCATTGACTAAAACACTCACACTATTGCATTCCCAACCTGCTTTGGGCAAGTAAGTATCTTTGGTGTTTACTTCTTGTAAACTTTCTGAGGATGCCAAAACATTTTTCCCTATTTTCCCTTCAGAAGCTTTGAGTCATGCTTTGTAACTGAAAATTATGGGTTATATTTTCAGACAAGCTAAGGCCAAGCCTTCTTGGTCAGAGTGTAATTGGTGCTCACAGAATACATCAAGGAGGCAAGCCTGCTTGATGATATCAATGTTCTAGCAGAGTCTGTACTCAGCAGAGCCGCACTTAATGCAGTTTCTACCTGTCTGCTGTGGGCAGAAAAGTGCATATTTGGGCAAATGTTTCTGCAAAATTAACACAGTGTTGTAGTAGGCAATGACAGCATATTGTAAATACTACTTGCAACAGTCTTGTTTAAAATGCTGCTAAGACTTGTAAACACTAATTTTTAGTATTACAGTGATAAATAATATTCCAATGTCTTCAAGATTCATGCATTACTAACCAAAGTAGTGAGATCTTACTGTTTGTAACTCTTGTCATCTTTCCCAGAACCACAATGCTTTCTGTTAGTTACCGTCCTTCTTCAGATCTTGCCTCAATTTATAAGACAATCTTTTCAAAGAAGGATCAGCTTTTTTTATTTATAACTTGATATATACTTTTATGCCGTGACTTAACAAACAATAAAATTAAATTCTCAAGTTACTAAAAACATCAACAAATCAGACTGGACTTTAAGATTTGAAAAGTCAAAGCAAATCTAAAACTCAAATACAGTTCTATATACTGCATCTCTACGGTACCTCTGCTGATCTTTCCATGTTTTCTTAGACTGCCATAGTGCATTAAGTTAAAATAAAAGTACATTATGCTATGTATCTTTCAGATCCTACGCAAGATTTTGAAGTTACATATATGCAGCACTCAGACAAAGATAGTTAAGTGAATATGTTAAACATCAAGAAATCAGCACTTCCAAGTAAGCTTCCAGACTGATTAAAGCTAAACTCAGAAATGCATGGAACCAATTGGCATTATATTCAAAACTGTAGACATACTCTGCATGTTATTTCAACATCAATAAAATAGGCCAAATTAGGAGATCTCAGCACTACAACAAATAAGGTAAAGGCTTGTTGTGTTCCTTTCCCCATGACAAGTCATTCCAGCTTCTCTCTAATTGGGAGTAGAAGACATCAGAAATTTTGCAAAGCTCAAGGAGGAAGAACAGTATTCTTTTAGCTTAACCCAGAGTACGTTCTGCCTGCCACAGCAGCAGAACCATCCAGGTTGGTCCTCAGTCTGACTTTCTGCTCTCAGTAGCATCAAGACCATTCAGACCAAACTGTTCAGGGCTGTGTCCAGTTGAGTCTTGGAAACTTCCAAGGATGGTGATTGCACAGGTTACTGGACAAATCTAGCTAAGTGTTCAACTGTCCTTGTGTAGAAAACAACAGTTCTTGCTGTTTATGGACTTGAAAAACTGCAGACTGATGGAAAACTAAAAGAAGTAGAGAGCTTCTTTGCTTGCCTTTGTAATATTTGATAAGAAACATGACAGCAATCTGCAAGTACTTCCAGGTTACAAAGAGGAGTGATTTACTGAGGTGAATATGGGGAACATGACAAAATAGGAGGTAAAAATAGAATATCTATAATAAATATATGGGAAAAATTCCAGACAGCAAGTTGGATCAGCCCATAGAACATTTTTGTCTGCCAATTTCCCCATTGCTTGTAACAGAATCACTCTTTTAACAAAATTCTTTTTTCCTTTGTTTTTGCGCTGAAGAGGAGAAAACTCCTTATCAGGAAGAGAACAGCCTGGGCAGGAGGTGGCCTAAACAATCCAAGTCATCTTCTCTAAAGTCTAACCTATAACAGTATGAGTCATATTACACCCAAGCCTCAGGGTAACATACATAACAAGATCAGATACACAAATGTGACGTTCCCATCTGGTAATAACAGTTAAATCAATTAGTACTGACAACAAGAAAATACCACTGAGTAACTTATTTGAAATCAAGTAAACTATCCTTTTATGTTGCTGGCTCCAGTAGGAAAAAAGTGAAATCATCTTTCACTTGCATTCCAGCTTCTATCTCTACAACTCTGCAAATACTGGGAGAGTGATAAAGGATTCTTCACTAGCTAGATTTGTACCACAGCCACATGGCCAGATGGGTAACATCTCAACCCTTGATGAATAGGAAAATGAAATATTTAGTAGAAAAACTGAATTTAACTCCACTTCTTCTGCAAACATGTAAAAATCTGGTTTGGAAGTTTTTCTGCAATGTAGACTATAAATAGCAACTGTAAAATGTACAGAAGTAGAAAGCATGTGTCTAAAGCACTTTATTTGACCCTGTTCTACCAAAAATATCCTTACTTCCTGTGCTCAATTTAATCCATCACAATCTACAACCATCTTAGTTGTATAATCCAACACTTACCCTACACATTTTTGTGAGTTTATGTACTGAGAACATTAGGAAGAAAGGATTTATTAACAGCCTTTCAACCTACATTTACAGGGATTATGGTTCTTCAGTCCCCCAGTAGTGCTAACTTTACAGATTTTCTCTTACGTCCTCAGTATAAAAGTTAAATTACAAAATTTCTAAAATTAGGAACACACTGTATTTTTTGAAAACACAGAATCTCCTCCTTAACAGCCAGGATCGGCTTGATTTCAGCTTCCCTGTAACCAGCATCTCAGCCTCCTGTTCCTTCACAGTAAGTAAGCACAGAAACACTTGCAGGATCTAATGGGGCAACCTGCTAACTAAATTAAATATGATAAAGGAAGGGTACTTTAGACCAGCTACGTAAATAATCGTAATTAAAACATACTACAAAGCAGAGGTTTCAAACGGGACCATCCCTGTGGCTTGTCCACCCTCAAGGATAACCAGGCCCAGGGAAGACTTAGCCCCGGCACTTATAACTCTTTCCTCCCGGGAGTTTCTTAGGAGAGAGAAAGGAGTTTATACTCTGGCCAGTCTTTTATATGATTGCACAGAAGCAGTATTAAGCATCACAATTCAGTGTGTAGAGTTCAAACCTGCAATCTTCTACATATTCCTTTCTACTTCTGAAAACACAGACCAGGACTTCCACCCTTTGGGAGGACCAGAGAGGACTATAATCTCTAGGATTTACTGGAGCCCATGGTTATGAAAGAGAGCTGCATTTGTATTTGCAGCAACGACTTTCCTGATAAATAGTGAAAAAAATGAGAGTTGGTCAAAGATCTTGACATGGACTAGGCAACGCATTTCCTAACTCTTAGGAAAGCCCACCACTGTGCCTTTGAAAGGATAAAAATTAAGAGGTAAATTTTTAATCAGTGACCTGAATTGCTGGACAAGAAAATTTGAAATAACATAAGAGAATCTGTTACAAAAAGCTACAAATGTCCAATAGTTCCAGATTACCACAGTAACATAAACATGCTGCAGCATTCATAAATATTGTGGTGCACTTAAGCACACTTCTCAAACTATTTACGGCATCTTGAATCCTAACTATATTAACAAGGCTAAACCCACATCAGTAAGATTTGACTTGTCAAGAGTTTATATAGAAGCTGCATCCATTGATGATGAAATATCTCCCTCCATACATGTTGTGTACATAAATGACTCTACCATACAGAGTTGAATGGAAAATATGCTGCAGTTTCCTCAAATTCTCTCCTACAAGCTAAACTACATCCACCAAAACAGGAAAAATAATAAATATATTAACTGGAGATGTTGTAGATCTCCACACAGGTTCATTTTTTTCTTCCTTCCATTTCAGCATTAAAACAGTCCTGCAGTTGATCTAATCACGGTCTCACTCTATGTTTGAGTTTCTTAGAAGTAACTGGAACACCTCATTCACCTTACCAGGCTGCAAGCACTGGCAAGCCTAAGTACCCTGAGGTAGGTGCAGCTGACTCACATTCAAAGGTACCATGAGACACACACCGTGACAGCCCAAAGCAGCTTTGATTTTTACCTTTTATTATTCTTTCCCCTAGAGATGTTCACTTTGTTAGCTTCTGCTTTTCAGTGTCTTTGAGAAGTTTATTCAGGTTTCAGATTACCTGTGCCATACAATGCACCCCAGTACCACTACGACTATGCACCATGCATGCATGCTTGTGTGTATGAGCATAACAGACTTAGTTAACCTGGATAACAGAGAATCAACTTTATTTTCTCTTCCAGATTGTGTCAGGGTACTAGAAACAAAAATAAAGCTTGCACAGATATGGACTATAAGCTAAAACTTCATGTATAATTTTCACATATATTGGAGAGCACTACATTCAAGCCAAGAGAGAAATATTCAACAATCCCAGAACACAAAGCATACTTAGTTATGTACCTATTCTAAGATTATTTCATTTTCATCTTGCTCATCAGGTTATGTCTTTTCTCAGGACTTTGCAACCCTCTACTCATTTTTATTTATCTGATCTCATGGTTGACTCAGCTTCCAGCAGGAGGTTGGACTAGAGATCTCTTGAAGTTTCTTCAAGCCTGAAACTTTATTTAATCCTTTTGGAATCCCAAAAGGAACAGCATCTTCATCACCTGTTTATCACCCACCTCTCCTACAGATTTGAAAAGTCCGTAAATGTTCAGTCTGCACAAGTGACAGGTCAATCGTTTCAATTTGAAAGACAAAAATTCCTCTCTACCAGTGATGTATCTCCACTCTGGGGTCTACAAAACTGAACACAAATTTGAAACTCCAGCATCACTACACAGGTCTTAGAAAACTGTGACAAAGAAATTATTTCTTTTATCAATTTGTGGTAATTACCATAAGCTAGTGCCATGGTGAAAAGCTTCTTATCGCTCACTATTCTGCTCATATTACATCTAGCATAGTTTGGCCCTGTTCTACAATATTCAGAACAAGTAACACATTCTAGCTAATAGTTTTAGCTAACACTGCCATGTATAACTAAGTGCATTTGATTTAAATACCCATCACACCAGCTGCCTGCAGAGAGGTTAAGAATCATAATCTTTCCTGCCACACACAGATCAATTAGTTATTCCACTATCCTTTTTCATGCTGGAGTTCAAACTGCAACGTTATGGTTTTTCCATGAGGCACTTCTAAAAAAGCCCCATGACCACACCAGGAAAAACAGTTTCACAGTCAACTGAGACTGATCACTCCCACACTGAGCCTTTCCCTGGAGCCTTGGTGCACAAATTAGGACTGCCATAGTACTGCTGCCTTTCAGCCTTGGCTGGCAGGGCAGAGACAGAATTTCCCCTTTGGATGGGAAGGAATAGCCCTTTTTTTCAAGTTAGAAATAGGATTTCAGCTAATAAAGATTTTTGTGGCAAGAACTATGCTTACCTCCTGGACAATGCCTCATGGCCATTTTACACCGTCTGGATTCTGCAATGGTTGGGCATGGTATAGTGTCTTTCGCTGGCTTCTTCACAATTTGCCTTGTTCTAGTTTCCAGGCCCCACTTAAATCCACATGTTCTGTTATTTCTGCTGCAAGTTCCCCACTCACTCCACTGACCCACTTCACAGCCTTCTGATAAAGCAAAAGAAAACATGAGTTAGCAAATCTACTGGGTTTTATTTCTATTTTTTCCTTTTCTTTTTTTTAATTAGCAAGAATATACTATTAGCACACACCACTTAAAAGCTTTACTACAAACAGGCAAAAACAAAATTAAAATACCTTATGGAATCTGAAAGAGGTTTTTTTAGCTCACATCAACCTGGGCATAAAAACATCAGACTATCAATCTGTCTGTATAGACATCATGCCCATACTAAATATTCAAAAGTCTTCCTACAATTGATTTTGTTTTTTTTTTCTCTTTGCAAAAAATAAATCCTGGATTTGCAAAGCTTAAGAGTTTGCTTTTCCTGTCCTCCCCATCATGAAATGCAAGGAACAGCCTTGAAAGAAAGAGTCTGTTCTGACACAATTCCCAGGTTTCAAGACAAAACACCAAATTGTGAGACTCGACAAATATTCCGAGAACTGCCAATGCTGGCTTAGAAGTTATACAGTATGTTTCTACTACAAACACTTATTTGGTGATTTATATTTGTAGTTGCCAAAAGAAACGCAGGGAGCTGCGGAGAAATTAAAAGTGAATTTGAAGCCCAGATCTCACAGGAATTCATCCTCCCCAGGTCCTAGGTTCTGGCCTTGGCAAAAGGCAAAATGAGCAGGTAGTTTTATGAGGGTGGGAAACCAACAAGTATGTCATTGACTTAAAGTTCTAATGCAAAACCTGGCCTTCCTGAAATTCTATGAATTCTGAGCTATAAATCTTCATACATAACAATTTACAGTTAAGAGGGTAGAACATTCTGATGCAGAACAATGGAGTGGCATTCCCAATAATGCAATATTTCGAAGTTTGGGAATAATAATTAATAATTAACAACAACAACAATAATAATAAACAACTATTGTTATTATTATTATTTTTATTATTAAGATCCAGACACAATCCATTAGTGAATATTTCTTGATACAAAATACTAAACATCAGCTTAAAAATAGCATCGTAAGTATTTGACAGCAGCCGCCTGGCCGAAGGGCTGCTTCAGCAGCACTGCTGCTCTAGAAGACTCACCCACACATTCCATAAGCTCTTCCAAGGCTGCAAATCCTGGGGGACATCCGCGGAAGCAGCGGCCTCTGTGTGAGTAGAAGCCAGTTTTGCACTTGGTACAAAAGTCTCTGCTAAAGCAGGAGTCGCAGTTTTCTATCCTGCATCCTGAATCAAAAGGATCACAAGGAACAATGAGACAGCAGAGTTAGGGAGAGACTAAAAATGAAAGGATTTATAAAGCAATAAAATAGCAAATCCAGAAGTGCTATAATGAGGAATACCACAATCCTGAAATCTGGTCTATATGAGAAATGACAATTAGCAGTAATTACCATATTTTCTCCTATATCCATTTAATCCTATTTTTTAAGTCAAAACTGTAGACAAAATCTGTAGTTAAGCGATATTTCTGTTAATTAAATTTTTTTGAAGGAAAAATGTTCATTGTAAATTATTCATGTGTTTAAATGCTTTTGAGGAAAAAAAGGTGTGACAGATTATTTTGGGAAATATGTATGCGTTATACGTACCGTATTCAGTTTATTATTTGTCATTACAAGGAGGATTTTTTTTTTCCCATGAGTTGACCCTATAAATAGCTGAATGAATACTTTTATGTGTTATGTCTCATTTCCACATCTACACAGATGCATGTGCTACCATGCAAAAAAACCTCATTGTTTCTGGATAAAGCTTCTTTCCATTATTAATCAAGTCAATCCATAAAAAATAGCCATTATTAAAGAACTAAAACACATAAAGCTATAATCAATAGCTAAAAAATACTATTGTCTTTTGAAATATTGGGTTTCTCTGAAAATTTAAGAGAAATATGGATTATAGACTCAGAAGCAGGCTGTTCAGGAAAATCCTATTTCATGCCAAAACATAGCAACTTGGAAATGAATTAGATATTAACAATTTATACACACACCTGAAAAGCAGAAATACTTACATGGAAGCTTATGAAAGTCTGTCATACACAAAAAAAAGAAAAAGAAAAAAAAAAAACACCAGGGAAAAACATTCCAAAGATTAAAAAATAAAAGCCATTATATTTGGAACAGTAATAAACACTTTAAAGTTGACTTAAATTGCTACCATATTTAATTTATATAAGCTACATTAACTGCCTCCTGTCTTCATCTATGTGAAATCACAGCAGGCTCTGTTTGTTATTCATTTCATGCAACAATATACCAACCTTTTTGGTCACTTATGTCATTTATTTATTCTTCATTCTTTTCTAAAGTAAAAAAAATAATCACAAATCGTCAGTCTTCTGAAATAACTATTGGCAAATATACCCTAACAAAACTTCAAATTTAGCCAATCTTTATAAAACAGATTTTAATATTTATTCTTGAATAGCAGGTCAAAATATGGCATATCCTGACACTTAAACTGGGTGGCGGTGGTAAATTATTCTTTGTCAGCAATTAGGGAAACATGAGGCTTTGTGGATCAGATTTCCTGGAACATTGGACAATAAATTAGGCAGATTGCATGAAAAGAATGAAAAAAATTCAGATTCTGGTACACCTTTCTTTGTTTAGAAGGAATGCAAACATCAGCATGCAGTCTTGCACTGCTAAAGGGAAGCTCTGCAGGATCTCTTTAGACAGAATCACGTGTAACCTGGATGCTACCAACTCCAGCATCCAGCATTTCTCAAATGGGCTTTTAGAATTTGTTTTCATACAAGCAGCAGAAGTTGGGCTTCTTATTTTAATTTATAAAATTCCCAAGAATGATAATTTCTTTTTCATGAGGGTTGAAACAGTCTGCAAAGACCAGGAGATCAATGCCAATACGACAGTGCAAATTCAGTTCTCCAGATTAATGTGTCTGCAAGGTAAAACAGTATGTTGAGCTGCTCTGGAGATGCACTGCGAAAGTTAATTGCAAATCTGGTTTGTAACGCTCAAGATTTACTGCAAATATTTACTAATTGTAATGCTTGAATCAAATTTCCAGTGTATTTAAATATTCAGAAAAAACGTTTGCCTCTTGCCCACCCACACAACACAGTTTGAAAAGACATCAAGGTTTTCCCAAATCATTTAGTCCAATGATGAGGAGCTGAACAAAACATGAAAAGAAAAATTAGTATCGTGTGACCCTCCCTTACATCCAAGTGACACAAGTATATTTTTGAAATAATTTTTTAACTATTGCTTTGAAAACATTTTTGGGAGTAACAGGTTTGAAGTATACTCCATTTGAACTCTTTTGGGTGGAACAGGGATTGAATGAATAGCTTTTGCTAAAGGTTGCCTTTTGATATCATACAAACGCTCTCAGCAGGCAAAAACCTGCCTTATGCTGGGGGTACTCTCCATATAACTATTGTTAATATAAATGTACATACGTGAATACCCCATATTTAAACATTAAATGAATGAATCAATCTTCTTCCGGTTTCTCGATCATACTTCAAAATCCCCATCCTATTTATATCTTTTGCTTTGCCTTCTATGTCAGTTTTGTTTTGTATCACAGTAGAGTCCTTTCCGTGGTAATTATATTTTGGAAGCATTAGTAGGGGCTCTTGCATTAAGGTTGGGTGGATATTTCCAGCAAGGCAGTTTATTTTCAGTTTTTCCTATAAAGATAAATCACTCCAGATATGAAATGCCCATTATTTAATGTGTATCAGATGCAATTTAGTGGAAAAAACTGAAAGAACATTAGGAATGCTTCAGCAATTCTGAAATCAAAATATTAATTCACCAGAGTGATAGTCAGCAAAATGTTTGGGGCTACTGGGTGCTGGTCGTAATGATAATTTAACTCAGTAACAGACCACACTGTAGCTGAAAATCAACTGGGATTGACAACTACTCCTTTTAGAAATCCTCCATACACTCTGTTTCAAATCACAAAGGGTGCTGATGCAGCTCTAAGTCCTGCAGGGGTTTTTAAATGAAATTTAAATAAACTAAACTAAAGAACTAAAGAAGATCTGAACTGAAAAAGTTAGAAAAGCTAACTTTCTAGAAGTCTGTTTCCAATTATAAACTATCATAGGAGCGGTTAAAAAGTAAAGAATTTAATTTTAAAGAATTTATTAATTTTAGTGCCTAGCTTAATTTTATTATATTGATTAAATGCTTGCTTTATTAAAATTGCTATTAATTAGTTACTTTAACTGTGACTAAGGTTAGTAAGTTAGAATAAATTAATTCTTTAAATTCTTTTACTTTCACAGCTAAATATAACAACAGGGAGAGAAAGAAAGTGTACTGGTTTTAGTTGGACTCCAAAAAAACATTGATACTCCATTCCAAATATTAAGATACATTGGTTTGGAACTGGATACAACAGTGTAAAATTTTGTATTTCTTATCGTTAACCAGCATGATTAGCTACAAATACTTTGTTAAATATGTCTTAATGGAAGTATATTGAAGGATTCAAAAATCTTTTGCATTCTAATAATTAAATAATGAATTTGATAATAAATCAGTAATCTAGTATGAAACCTACCAAAGAGCTGTTTGACATGATAAACAATAATTAAGAAAAACAGCATTTTAAAAAATGGGTTTAGCCTTTACACAAAATCATATTAATAAAAACCAAGGAAATATTTTTTTGAAGTTAGTGACCTGAAGTATTTTGTTATGATTACAACAATTTTCAACCCTTTCAACTTTCTGGTCTCAGCATCTTATGCCTAACTGAGAGAAGGAAAGCAAAATCTTTCCTACTTTTCAAAATAGATTCAATTTAAATTAACTAGTTAGCTTAGTGATACAATAAACTGAAACGAGATATTTTGTGTTGGTTTTTTTTGTTTTGTTTTTTTTTTTAATTTGAAGAAGGTTCTTGTCAAAAGCGATTCTATTACCTCAATTGACTAGCTATAGATCTAGTTGATTTTCTCACCAGTTCAGTGGTTCAATCTTCTGTGTAAATTCAGTAGCTAAAGCATGCTTGGCATTGTATTCTTTTCATTCCACTTAAAAGATTACCTACAAGTTTACAACACCAAAAAAATCCAAAGGAAAGAAGACCAAAACCCTTGAGCATAGCTAATATTTCAGACCCAAGGAGCTCTTTAGAAGAAAGAAATGGATATTGCATAACCCACAGTATGGTTATACCCTTCAGAAGTGCTTTGATTTCATTTCTCTAAGATAAAGAGAAAACAGTGCCCACTAGAGGTTTCCAGATAGACAAGGTGCCTGAGAGATTTTAGAAGCAGTAAAGAGAGGGAGCCTAGAAGTTAAAGTTTTGGAGACATGGGCAAAGATGAGATTGGCATTAAGGGGAGAGACAGCTGATAAATTTAGTCAGGCAGAAGAACCCCCAAGGAGCGATCACATACCTTTGGCAGGCCTACCATATTTGCAGGGCAACAATGACAAGGTTGGAAACCTAATCTTCAGAACCTGAGAGTGAAGAAGTAAAGGGTGCTTCAAAGGTTCCTTACCAGACCTCAAATGCCTTCTACTCCTGCTCAGCATCATGTCTCCTTATATCCCCCTGGCCCTACTACCGTCTCAGGACATCTCAGACTCATAACAACTCTCTTAATGCAGCTCTTCTAGCACACTCTCCTATTTTCCTTCCAGTGTTTCTGTCTTGGGAAAGTCAGAAAGTCAAATATTTTCCTCCATCCTTCCAGGTGAAAGGTATAAAACACCCTTGAAAGCCTGTCCCATATGAAGCCTGCACATTTTCCTCTCGTACCATTCTCACATAACTGGACTGAAAAAAGCACCTAGGGAGGCCCAGAGCAATCTGCTGGCAATGATGCTAGCACAGCCTATTTCTAAACAGATGACATTTTTTAAAGTGTTACACCATAATTCCCACAAAAGCTGTATGTAAATGCTAAAAGAGCAACATTCTGACCTCATTGAAAACTATGGCAAACGTCCTAATTGCTTCAGCAAGGGCAGTTTTAAACTAACAACTTTGTTTTCCCATCAGATAGACCAGAGCCCACTGCGATGACTTTAATGGGCAAAATTCATATTAAAAACCTTAAGGAGATATAATCTTTTGTGACAAATGCATATTTATAGAGTGAAAAGTGAGAAACGAAGAAGAGCTGTACTCCAAAAGTCAGCTTTTCTAACATTCTAGTAGCCTATTTTCAACCTCAAACTGTCACAGGAGTGGTTATAAATTCACAGCTCCATGACTTCACCTCTCAGGGGAAAGGGTGGAAGAGAAGTCACTACTTTCCCTGGTGAAGCTAAGCTGGGCTGAAATTAGACAGAAGCACTCTGCTCAAGAATCTTCAGTGTTTAGATGGAACAAAGTCAAACAACTTATCCCTTCGATTTAGCTCTGAAATGTTGATTTATTGGACAAGATATATACCTGCTCCAGTGGAAAGTATTGATTCTGTGCAGTCTCTTAATTTAGGCTGGCAGGAGAGCAAGAACTTGAATGACTGACATTTCAGTGCAGCGCAAGGGTATATTACAGTATGCAAAAGTGCCTCCATGCTTGAGAGCCATTACAGAACATGCTCAAGAAACGTATTTCCACATGCTAATATTGTGCCAATCCTTGGTCAATGACCAAGAAATCTACAGAACTGAAGGACCAGATTCTTTGGTTGTTCTGTTTAGAAGAGAAAGGAAAAAAGATCATAATATTGCCATCAAAAAAAGCCATTGTCAGAAAAGGATCTGAAGACAGAAATTTAAAACATCTTTGACTTTGTTTACTGAAAAAGTGGTAAGGACTTAGGAGTCAAAGTCTGTAATTTTCAGTAAGTTCTAGCACCCCAGAGCACTTTGGAAAGAATTTTCTTCTGAAGTGCTTTCACACACATGGCAGATTTTTTTTTAAAAAAGTAATAGCTATGAATCATGTTTCATTCAAGGTTAGGGCAATCAATCTGGTCTGCAAGAAGTGCATTTAGTTAGCCAGAATAAAATATTTGTAGTCCGGCTTTATAATGTCATTTATATCTCTCAAACATTTCTCTGCCATTTACTTAAATAGCATTAAAAAAAAATCAGATCTGACTGACATGGATGAAACTTACAATATTGATAGAAAACTACATAAATGGTGCATTAAAGAAGTCTGGAAGGAAAAAGCTCAGCTTATTAATAATGCCCAAATTAGAGATACATTTTAAGCAGATGGATCACAGTGATATTACAAGATTTTCCTGACCTGCTTTGGCTTCCTGACAGTCAGGATAAACCACTCTCACTCATTCTTCTTTTAAAATAAGTATTAAAGAATTGACAGACTCATATTTAAAAAAAAATTAAATCAAAAGCCCAGGAATTCAAATACAAATTTAGACATTGAATTAAGTTTAGACCCAGGTGGACATGCTTTTCTTGTGAAAAAAAAGAGTATGTGCTCCTGCAAACAGCCTCATTCTGTGCTGTGATTACAGAAAACATAACATTACCAAAACAAATACTATCCTTCCATAGTAAAACTTCATGGCTTTTTATAAGGTGAGACAGAATAAGATGAATTGTAGGGAAATATAATTTATTTGAAGTTCAAAATCAAGCATAAAAATGTGCCATATTGAGATCTATGTGCTTCATATTTTAATGTATGCTAACAAGTTTTATTATATTAGCTTCTCACACTAAGTGCAATACGATGAATTTTCTGATCATGTCTATCTGAACTGTATAACGTGGTTACTCATTTGTAAAGTATTTTTACTGATTTGCATAATCTTGAAGAATTCACATAACTGTTATTTTGCCTTTGTGAAAGATTCCTATTCTGTATTGTTCCGTTGTCACATTGTTCCTTTTTAAATATGATCAATATGATTGAATATTCACCCATAACTCCATAACAAAGATATCTTGTCGTACACATAGTGGAAAATACAGCTGGTCAATTCCCAGTAATATTAACAAGAATGACAATTTACAGCAAGTTTGCTTCACAGGAGACACAGGCAGCAGTGAAGAGCAGTTGAGTATGGCAAAGGGAAGGTGAGGATACATGATAGGGTCTGCATAAGTGGTAACCAGCAACTAGTACTGCAGGAAAGACAAATGTACTGAACTGAACACCTCTGAGACAGAGAGATAATGGTCTTGCAAAAGAAGCTGCAGACTGAAGGAAGCGTGGCATTCCTAAATTGAAGAGCTTGGTAGTCTTTGCACTGAAATTTGGTTCTTGCTTGAGGTGCATTTAAGAAGACAACATAATAGGAGATGGTGATCCATGACAGTCAGGATTTTCTTTTTGAAGATCAAAATCAGTCTTTCCATTGAGGTATCATTTCAGAGGAGACTCTGGGACGATAACTTGTAAGGTTCATATTCCTGGGTTGTGACAAACTGTTGCTGGGTCCAAAGCACCTACTTCGCTCTTTCATACTCAGTTCTGACTCAGCTCTCTTCTCTTCTTGTCTTAGATTTCTCTGTCTCTTGCAACCCATAATCTCCTAACTTCACCTGAGCTGACTGTCCTCACATCCATCACACCCACTTCTTCCAGCTCCCCTCCCATCCCTCTGCTCCTCAGTAAAACATCATTGGTGCTACAGACTTAACTTCACACTGCCGTCCTGACATGTCTGTTGTCACTCCACATCAGTCTGCCACTGACCACACCACCTTCTGTGCTAACCTCTTCCTGCATTTTCTGAGCTGCAAGAGACTTCAAAAATCCAGACAGACTACACATTTCATAACTCACCTTGTGTGTGTGCCCTCACAAGGGCAAATGAGGGACAAAGACCGTGCTAGTGCTAACTAGGGTAAGAGATGGGGACAAGGTGCTGAAGGAAGCTACGACGTCAGCAGTTTTTGTAGGGGACGGAGTATCAGTTGGACAACTAATGGAAAGAGAAGATGACCAAAACTTCCAGGAAAGACATCGGGGAGACAGTAAGGAGAGGAGAAAAGTCATAAGCAAAAGAGCTTTAACCTACAAGGAACAGAGCTAGTTATTTAATCTCCTAAGCAGATGTGGCTTAGGTAGTTGCAGGTTGTTTCTTTATTATTATTATCACTATACTACAAACAAAATTTTTTAAGCTACAACTTGAGCTGGGGTTGAACAAGAGTGCTAGAGAATGGTACACACAGCCACTTGACCATCACAGTTCCTCAAGATCACCACAGGTCTACTGTTTCATGGAGAACCATGCTTGGAATACATGTTAATTATAAAATACTACAGTGAAGATATTTTTTAAAATAAATGTACTTAATAAACACTTAGCAATATATTTCAAGTATGTTCTAATCTTGATTCATTATAAGTTGAGATTTTTTAAATAAATGCCAAACCACAGTGTGTTCAATTAGTACTTTACAAATATACAATTGCCTATTAAATCTTAATTGACTACAGATTTAATAAATCTTAAAGCATTATGATGATTTTTGTTGCCAGACAGATGAAACAAAAGACTTCTGTCAAAATACAAAGAAAGGCTACAAATGAGAAAATTCAAAATAATAATAATTATAAAAAATCAAATCCATTTGACAGAGGAAAAGAAGAGTGGAAGAGATACGGAAAAAAAATGCTTACAAAATAATAATAGGTAGACCTCAATTTCTGCCCATCTAACTTCATTTTCAAAATTCCAAATGCTATATTAAGCTTGTTTTTAAAAGATAAAGCCATATTTGAAGGGAACAAACACGTAAGTAATGAAAACTATTTCTAAAAAGTCAGAAACCTTATTTTATTTAAAGCAAACATTGCTGCGCCTGTGGCAATGAAAGCCCCTGGGGGATAATGACATATTAATGATATCTTGCTATTTTGTAACAAAGTTTGTATAAAAATAATTACCTTTCTTAATACAGTGAATTAACTACATGTGTTTAATGAATGCTTGATTTGTTTAAAAGCTTCTCTTTATCTTGTTTTTACTGAAGGCACATGGAAGGGGAAATTACAATTTTAGCAATGTCAGGCCCTCCTGTGAGAAAGAAGCTGAACCTAAACAAACAGAGTAGCCAAGTAAAGCTGAAGGGAGCTGTAATTTCTAAAATACAAGTGCTTCCTCCCCCTAAAATTGTAAAGGTTACTGTGGACACAGACAAAGTTGAAAGGTTCAAGATAGGCCCGATTCATTAATCAGACCAATGTTAAACCAACCACCCAGGTGACAGATTGCATCTTACTCTTGAATTGTTTTTCCCCCATGAGATTATTTCTTGTTGGAGCAGTTCAGTTCAAAGTCATTAATTATTAAAATTACTTGGAAAATTAACAAAGTGTAGCTCTTCTCTTGAGCATTCTTTTACAGAAGAGACCCCACACTTTCCAATTTTGTGTTTACTGCATCCTCATACTGCAGTGTTCAAGATTAAAATCATCTCCAGCAGGAAAATCTACATTGCTTTCTAGAGACAAGCAGCCTCAAAATTACATGATTCACTGTTACTAGAAAAACAGCCTAGAACCACTTTGCAAATTCAAGACACACATACTGCTTACATGTAGAAAAGAAAATTAGTCTTGATACTCAAAATTTCCATCATTTTAGAGCTACTGCACTTGGCTGTTGTATTTATTGTGTTACATTTGGCACTAAGTTTGGCTTTTAAAACCATGTCAACATTTTCCATAAAAATATGTTCTATAGCTTCTCTAACAAAAATGGGCAAGTGTTCCAGTAATAAAATGTTAAACAGCTTTTGTGCCTATAAAGACATTAATAGGGCAGAAATCATTTCAACTTATGTAATTCAAGCCCTGTAACTCCCAGAAGGATTTTAACACAGCCAGAATATTTATTATTTTTAGCTGAGATAGTATTATCTGAACAATACACTCTGTAACTAAGCGTACCTCAAAGTATCTAACATCAAGTAGGAAGAAATATCTTCTATTTTTTAAGAATGTTTATTTTAACTCAACTTCAATTCAAAAAATGTCTGTGTGTCCACAATGCATGTATCTGCTGTGCAAGATCACCAAACCAAGAAAAAAAAATGAAGATGTGATTTATAAACACACCAGTTGGCAGTTACACTAAAATAAAAATATACAATACAAAAATCATTGGAGGAGAACCAAGACTGGTTGGTAAATGCAACTGCATCATTATTCTCACAGGGGGAGACTTTCAAAGGCATGAGTGCAAGTTAAATATCCAGCACTCAACACATGCCAATGTGGGTTGGACACAACTTGCATTTATGCTTTTCAAAACCAATCCTGTAATTCAGGGAAGAAAGCCACCTTCTGTAAGGGGTAAAACTGGGGAGAAAAAAAAAATGGTTAGATTGAACTCACCATCCACCTTCTGCAAATAACTGTTCTTTCTTTTTAACAAAGTAAAGAAAGACTGCCAGCAGCAACTACTTTTCCTACCTCACAAACACAGTACAGGTGAATATAGATAAATACAGCTGTTTCTCAAAGCTGTAACTATATTCAGAACATTTTTACATGGAGTAGTTTTTACAGCCCAGTTTTGAAAGGTTTAAAGTTGACAAGTTGATGAATTCACAAATGTGTTATGAAAATTAAGGCCAAGATCCTAAATTACTTTACAGAAAGGATACACAAACCATATACTGGTCTCATTTAATTTTTCATCAAATCCTAGACACCTGGTATAGATTAAGCAGCACGCAGCAGTATTACACAGCAGTGAAAAATACCATATCCACAGAGCCCGTGCAGGCAATGGGGAGAAAGAGGAGGGATGTCATTGCACGGGCTGGGATGGGTCCAAGTGAGTGCTCCTTATCCAGCCCAACTTGCCACAGAGTGACCCCACGTGGGTCTCAAGATTACGTGTGATGTGAAAGCCAGCACCCGCCTTCTTACAACCCAGTGCATCCCAGTGACATGCCGCAGTACCAAGGGGGAGAGTGCCACGCATTTAACAGACACTTGATTACTCCAGGAAGCAAAGAAAAGCTATTTCTCACTTCAGGTTCTTAGGTTTGGTGACCTAATTTTGGTTAGACTATGACACCTGCAAACAAAAAAATCCCATAAATATGAATTAGAGGTAATAGCAATGATTAATAATCCATATGGCTAATACCCTGCATATGAGCGTATGGAAAAATCAATATGAATCAGCACAACTGCCAGACGGTGGTGAAATAATGCATAGAGATACCAGAGCACTTGACTTTAACAGTTGTGCTTCTAGGCACAAACATGCAAACAGGGAATCTTGTTGCACATTAGCAGGTTGTAAATTTCCAAATAAACTGCAGTACTAAAAGTGAAAGGTTGTTTGTTTGTTTTTAATAGTACATCTGTTTTATTAAAATAGCAACACTTACATATTAAAGTGTGCCTGGTGTAAGGTGTCTGGTCACCTGAAATTGGTGTGGGAACAAAAAGCATGACAAGCAGCCCACCCATACATTACTGCATATACTATACATATAGATGAGGTCCTGTTAAATTAATGTTTAATCCCTTTTATTTTCATATAGAAGTAATTTTTTAGAACTAGAAATATCTGCTTAAATCATTATTCTTTTCTACATTTCCCTTCTAACTAAAGCAACAATAACAATAAAAATAGCAACAACAATAAAAACTAGGTTAATGCATCAACTATTTAATCTGCTGATTGTTACATATCTTGGAATGAACTGGGATGTTCTTCAGCAAAGAAGTTTTACGATGATCTTGAGACATCTATGAAAATATCACCATGTTCCACAACATATCATCTTAAAAATTGAGCATGAATTATGGCCTTCCTACAAAAGCGAATGTAAGAGTTCAAAAAAAACTCACTTGAACATCTGTTCATATCTGGCGTCCGAAGTCCATAGTACCCTGATGGGCAGGAATGCAAGCATTCACCATATTGTCTCATTCCTTCTCTTCGTAGGAAGAAGAATAACTTGTGTTGGCATCTGATGCATCCATTATCCTTTGAACAAGATAAACAGCCTTTGCAAATTGGATTTGGTCCATAGCTAGCTGCAAAATAAGAAGATAAATTACCCTTTAAGGTCATTTGGAAATTATTTTGGCTGGAGGTCCTCTTCCCTTTAAAATGTTTCTTATCTACCGCCTGACTACAAGTAGTTTTGAAAGGAAGGTTCTGAAACTGCACTCACTCTCATACATCTGCACTGGCAAGTGAATAAAAAGAAACGCAATCTCTATATTTTCAATTGTATGTTGGGCAATTTAATGAATTCACACATTTAAAAAAAAAAAAAAAAGGAAAAAAAAAGGTACAGGTAAGCAGAGACCAAGCTATATAAAGTTCACTAGTATAATGTAAGTAAAACCCAGGTGCTGAATTCTGGTTTGAAGCTGGGGACATAAACACACAGCAGCAACAAGAAATTAGGTGCATATATCCGCCCCCTGATATATGCACCCAATATCTCCATGGAAATCTAGGAACCTCATTATGACTTGTGAAGAGATCAATATTAAGAGTAGAGCACTCTGTAGAACAGGTATGGCACTAGCAACACATGGTGTCCCATAGCTCTCATGGTCCTAAAACAGCTGTCATCTTGCAGTTTCTTTGTAGTAGTTTTAACTACTAAGTTTTAACTTCTAAGAGCCTTTTTCTACCCAAATGCATTGAAAACCATACGCAGAAACATTACCAAAGGAGGACACTTAGCGCAGATTACAATTTAGGTCACCAGCTGCCATGTCTTCAATTGTATTCTCTTGTTCCATTTTTTGGTTGCTTTTTTCATTTTAATTACTTGGCTGATAACTGCAACACAAACCTTAGCTGCATCACACTTTGTTGTTATGATTTGTTATTATCCTGCCTCTCTGCAGAGTCGTAGAACACTCCCCTGTCCCCATGGGCTGTCAACTCCTTCTCAGGCACTGAGTCAGCACAGCAGGTTGAGCAGAGGGAGGATGGCTCAAGACATTCCTGAAAGCAGCACAACTTAACAGGTCTGTTTTAAATATTAAATTGGCTATAGGACCTAAGAGATATCTGCCAGTTCAAACTTTGTTTATTGGAAACAAAAGAAAAATATTATGCAACAAAAGGAAAGTATCTTTAAGGTCTCAAGAACATTTTAATAGAGGCCACCTTGAGAGCAGCTGGCCAAAAGGGCAAAGACTACATTTAATTCTTATATTTTAAAATATTTGAAAGTATTCATGCCCTAACATAGTAGTCTGGTACTTTTATCTTGTACGGATGGATAATTGAGGTTGTTCAATGGATGACTTCACCAGCAGAGCCAGGAAAAGAAAAAAGGAAAAGCCTACCACCCTCTGGAACCAGTAGCTGATAAGCTTTACTCTCACCTTCACACATCTGCACACCATATTCACACTCCCTCTCTGCTCCCGTCCCCTACACATACCTCACCAAGTTCAGCATGACACTATTCAACTCCAATCTTGTACAAAATAATCCTAGTGGGTGGCAAGCAGAACGAGAAGCCAAGTGATTCAGTGTGAAACAGCTCAGCCAGTGGGATTCTTTCTGAGTGTTGGCACCAGGCTCACCTGGTAAGATCTTCTTGATGGGAATAGCATCCTTATCCTCTATGGTATATGGACAATTCTAATGACACACCCTACCATATCAACCACCTTATACTCCTAAACCAGTTCCCGTCTCCTCACAAGACCTCATATATAACTTTTCCTACATTTTATTCACAATCCACATCTTCAAAGACATACAAGAAGATAAACAAACAGATGATGAGTGAGGCCTGGATGCATCCCTCATCTCACTGTCGGCAGGGATTGCCTATCTGTAACCACATCAAATAATATGTGACCATGTTCTCCAAAGCAATTGTTGCTTAACATGTGGTGGGCAATCCTGCAGACTTCTGAATCCCCTTTTAGTTTCCCTGCATCTCACTCTCAGTAAATCTGTACCTCCAGCTTGTTGAAGGTTCCTCAGAAAAGCCTGTACTCCCACAAAAGAATTATAAGGAACACAGCAACTGTAAATCTGTGAGATGCCTGAATTTATTCACCACTCAAAGTGATTTTAGGAGTTTGAATCAGCTGAAGTCAAGATCTTATATACAGCATGTACGTGGTTATGTCTTAGGGTGAAGCCAATCGCTGAACAGCACGGATATAGCAAAAGGCTACTATTCTCAATCGTGTGGCTTGGGGAGCAGCGATTAAGCTCCGAATCAGATACATTTGTCTTGCCCATGTAGGTCTCATGTCCACCATCCCTCGTTGACCTCCATTAAAATTCAACCTTCTTGCCTACTGAATGCATCTCAGTTTGATCCTACTGTCCAACTTTATCTATGACTGTCTATGTGTAACTCTCCTCAAGCATCTCTTCTGTTTCTGCTAAAATGTCTTTGTTCTGGTAAGATGTTTTTGTTCAGCAGACAAATTTAATTATGACAGCTTCTCTGGGCTTCAGTCATAGCTCTGTCCCAACATAGTCTCACATCAAAAGGAACTAACAGCATAAAATGATCCTCTATTATTCTGTGCTATCCTTTGTTTAGGAGACGGACAGCAAATCTTTCACAGCTTAAGGTCAACACAAGATATGTGAAAGAGTTAAAAAATATAGTAATTTTGTCAATTGCATGTATTTATCCCAAAATTTTAACTTGTATGGTTCCCCAAACCATAACATCTAAACAGTTCTTCTTCATCTCCTGAGCAGCAAATGATTTGCAATTTCTGTGCCTGCATTTTTTCCCCTTTCACAGGAACACTGTGAGATTCAGTTCATCAAAAGCTGTAAACTGCTCTGAAATTGTCAGATATGACATATTATAGATTTGACACATGTATTGTTACTTAAATGAAACATTATTAAACTCACGCATTGAATTTGGATGACAGAATTCAAGATGATCACATAGTTAATGGTCACATAGTTATGACTTTCCCTGTTGCTCTCCTAGTTACTTAGTTATAATAAAAACCTAAAAATGCATTTTTTCTTTCTTTACCACATTGAGGAGAAAAAATAAAAAATCACTGAAGAATTATATAATGGTAAGGGGCGATAATATGATTTGTTCGCTGTAATAGAGAGAGCAAGCTTTTTGGAAGAATCTGAAAAAACTTCCCATTGTGCTGCTTAGATACCAAACTCAATAATTTCCAGGTATTTTGTGTACAGTAAGTTATTATGCACTGTATATCACGGAATCGGTGTTATACTGTGCTGTTGCCTATATCCTTTTGTTGGATGCGCACTGACTCCTGCAACCTTTCTTCCAGTTCAACATGTCTCACAGCAAGGATAATCATGGTAAGCTATACCACTAAATTACTCAGACACTGAGTGTATACTTTAACAGTCAAATACAGTAGCACTGTTTTGGGTGTCATATAGGCATGCCATATTGAAGACACCATCTTATCTTGCTTTCTTTGCCCCTGTGTACACAGGCTACAATTTAATCCTGCAAAATGTCCCTTGCCCCAAAGTCTCCCTTTTCCATCCTGGTTTCTTAACATAGCAAATACAACGTGTTCTTATCACATTCAGTTTTTTCAGTTCTCATATAACTGCTCTTTGACGGAGGAAGTGAATGCCTCTGTGTTTAGCAGAAACATCTATACACTTCCTTTTGAATTTCTTCAGAACACTGTCTTTTTTCCTCCTATATTAGACTGCAAGAAAAAATAACAAGCTTACAAAACATGGTCAATCACATTCCAAGTTACCAGCAGCATTGATACGCAATGTAAAACACCATGGTACTCATCCTTATTTCAACCCTGCCTGGAATGCCTTCCTCGACTCTGTGTGCCCGGCAGGCAGGTTTGTCCCAGCCAAATCCCTCAGGGAAACTCACTCCTTCCACAAGGCCCACAAATGTTAACCAGTGTCACAGCACTGCTGTCGTCACTCCATAAAACCCAAAACGCACACATGCTCTAAGTTAGCACCATCCTCTGAGTCTCAAAGTGCATGATTGCTCTGGCTGGCTGTTAGAATTGTAAGGTCCTTGCAGCAGGAGTAGTGTTTTGTACAGCCACATAAGTGCGTCCATGGGTGTGAACACAAACACACACCTTTCTATAGATAACGCATTTTCTATTTCTTCTGCTTCCCTCTATACAAATATACAAATACAAATATACCCCTCTATATTTAAAGAAAAAGCATTTACGGACTTGATTCTCTATGTTGCTTTTTTTTATTATTATTATTTTAAAACTGGGATTAAATTTGCCAAGTTTGCAAAGATTACTTGAGAACACAGACTCGAGTACCCGAACACAGAATGAAACTCTTCTGAACTCTTAAGAGTGTTCAGAGTTTCATGGTTTGGATCCATATCAAGCAAAATCAAATGTCAGCTAATTACTTTAACTCTTGTCTGGATCAAATGCATTTAAGCCATATTGCTGAAGCGGTTTTAAGTGAATTGTTATGACTATTTGAAATCACAAGAGAATCAGCAGTACAAAATGAGCCTTGCCTGTTTCCCACAAGAACACAAGTTGTTCTATAAGCAAGAGAACTAAGAGCATTTGATTTCCTATGATCTTACTGTCTTGCAGCCCATACCACAACTGCTACTGATTTGTTTCTTTCTTGTATACCCACTTGTTAGGTGTCACAAACCCCTTTTGAACAGGGTGCTTCAACTCACCACAAGAACCTGGTATTTTTACTTCTGTAAAAAACAGGCTGAATGGACAAACAAATCCAAACCCAGCTGGAGAAATAGGAGGGCCTGGCAAAGAAACAAGCAGTACATAAACTCATTCCTTAAACATCATTTCTTCAGAGGGTCAGGCTAACGTGCTCATTATGTGCCTAATATCACTCTCTGCCTGGTCATTTTGTCCCTTTTTTGGCACTCTTTGGTCTTTTGAACTCTCTGAAGTCAGAAACTAAGCTTCCTGGTACAATGGACAGCTTAATGGCACTCTTGCCCTAACTGGGATTGCAGCCACATAAATGCTGGTAATTGGATTTTAGTTCAAATCTCGCAGGAATACCTCCAAGACACTTGTTACAAACATGAGGTGTGCAGACGGGACTCGGAGGAGGAAAGCAACTAAAAGATCGCTTCTTGCAGAAAAGTAGACTTCATAATCCTGAATTCAATAAAGATAGCCCCCACATATCTCAATAAAATCAATTAAAAACCACTCATGTTTGGCATATGGCCTCAGCTTACCAAAGAATGGAACAAAGAATACAGTTTTACAGAGAAATCCATATTGCACGGTATATCAATGTACTAACACTATAAGACTGCAAGGTTATTATAGCTAAAAAGCCATCTCATGGGCTATGAACAGAAGCTGGCCAAGGAAAATACCTATTTTTCATCACAGCTTTGTAAAAGCAAAAGTAAGTTTTCGACAGAAAAATTCAAATAAAAAAAAAAAAAAAAAAAAAAGACTAGCTTGACTCTAGCCATTGTCTTTAAGAAAATGAAGAGATTCAAGGTCAAAGGGGATTTTTATGAACAATTAGCCCCATGGCCTGTACAAAGAAGCCACAGAACTTATGCTTTACTAAAACATATCATTTAAGAAACCATTCAATCTTGATTTTTAAATTGTCAGCGGTAAGGAAACCACCACAACCTTTGTTATGATATCATAAGGGCTAATCATTCTTACTATTGAAAATCTGCAGTGGAATTTTGAACTTCAAATAGCAACCACTGGACATTTTGATATCTTTGCCTGCCAGATTGTTAAGAGTTTTTCAATGTTTTTTTCCCCAATGCAGACACTCTGATCAGGTCAAGTCTTAGCCTTCTCATGGGCAAGATAAACCGAGCAAGATTCCAGAATGTCTCACCGCAAGGCAAAGTATCCAGCCCTTTGATCAATCTCTCACCATTTTATCAACAGGCTTATGGACACCAAAAAAAGAGCTCAGCAATGGAAATGCGATTGTACTAGTGCCAAACACAAAAGTGATAAAACTTCTCTACTTTTCCTAGATACTACACTCCCAAAACATTCATGAGTTATGTTTTTTGACCACAAAGACACTGTTTCCCAAGTACTACACTGCCCTGGGTAGGAAGCAGTCATCTTTTGGAGTTACACAGGAGATCACCCAGTGCTATCTTTCTCAGGACACTGGGCCTTAGCCACTTGTGATCCTCTTCTCTGAAGCTGTCCACAACCCAGAAAAGCCATGATCCCCACTCCTCTAAAGACAGACTAACCATAGGGTGGCATTTCACTTCAGTAAGTTTGGTATAAATCTCACCAAATTTGAATAATTTTGCCTGCTTGTTATGAAACCATTTCTTCACTTCCATTGGAGGTCCTAATTATATTTTCAGTATCATAATTTTATGCTTAAACTACTCTCATTTGTCAGCTCATTTCATTCTCTCAATACTGATATAGTGTCCTTCTGATTATTCTAGTCTAGGCCTCAGAACACTTCTCTTCATTCCATCTATATGCAAAAGACAGTGGACTTTTATTCCACTTCCAAATCAAAACGTTTTACTTTTGCTATATAGCTATCCAGCTGAATACTTTCAGAATTTTCTGTACTGCTTTCCCCACCATCATGGTAGGGAGAATCACTGAATATCAGTTAGATAATATTCTCCTTCAGGACCCTGGCTTTCTTTCAAGCTGGGCTGAACTACCAGTCACAGAGGTATCTTAGCCTTCTTTCTTCATTCAGTCATGTGGAGCTTTTAAAGGCATATCTCATACTTTCTGGATAAATGCTATCAACTGGAAACATTTAAATCCTCTTGTCCTCTTCTATCCGCTTTTCACAACCTACCAGTTCTCACTTGTCTTCAACTCTACTAAATACTGCTTCCTCCTACTACTTCTGATGTAAATCCTCCTCTGCAACTTCTCTCTGTTCAGTTCCTTGGGGACATTTCCTCTCTCCCCAAAAATGGAGCAGTTATGCTTCCTCAGTCTGGTTGCCCAGACCTCTTCCATTTCCCCAGTGTTCCTTAGTGATGGTACTCGTCCTTCCAGTCTACAAATCCAGTGTTGACAACAACTCGTATTTTATGTACAGGATGTCCTTTCTGGCTACGGGATGGAAAAAAAAAATATGGAACATCTGTTGCAGGTCACAAACACCACTCCACCACCTGCCATCCTAAAAGTCAAGTACAGAAATAGACACAGAGAGGAAAATGTCCCACTCCCTGTTTATATGTCCTAGGAAATACTAGCTTTTATTGCTGTTTGCTGTTCACAGCTTCACCGGTTTTATCCTAGGTCTTTCCGTTGTCACTGACAGAGAACAATTCAACCCTCATACTTGAAACACTGGGGATAGAAGGTCCAGGCATCAAAGCCACTAAGTGCATGCAGAAGGGAAAAAAAGGTAAAATAAAATATACTAAAAAAGCCCTCTTCCCTTGTGTTCATGCATACAGGCTAGCTATATAGCCTGTTCAAAAAAAAAAAAAAAAAAACACAAATCAACAACTAAGCCTCGCAAACAAACTGGTTCAAAAATACCACTTACAGGTTACCTACCTTGGAGGCTAGCCCCTCCAAATACTTAGATTTGGTGTTCAAAAGTCTTGCATGATTATAGAATCATAGAATTGCCTAGGTTGGAAAGGACCTTTCACATCATCGAGTCCAACTATCAACCTAACACTGACAAAAAACATCACTAAACCATATCTCTAAGCACTATGTCTACCTGTGTTTTAAATAGTATTAGGCATGGTTACTCAGCTACTTCCCTGGGCAGCTGTCGTGGTTCTGAGCAAATCAGAACCGAAGGACAGATCGCCCCCCCCCTTTCCTTTTTAAAAAAAAGGAAATCTGTCCTTCGGTTCTGATTTGCTCAGAACCACGACAGATTTAT
>VXBW01007914.1:396517-440221 GCA_013400375.1 Thinocorus orbignyianus | reverse complement strand
AAGGAGGACCCTGCCTGTTCGTCTGCCTTCGATCCCAATCCGAGCGTTCCTGACTCCAGATCTGGAATCCAGCTCCTGTCGATCACTGACTCCAGCTTGGGACTGTTGCCTGCTGGTGACGTGGTCATCATCCTGGGAGCTTAATACAGTTTTGTATATACTGTATACTTTTATTTTATTTTTCTTTCCTTTTTTTAAAAATTTTCTTTTATTGTTCATTATATTATTATTCTTTATGTTTTTATTAAAGTAGTTTAGTTTTTTCTAAACTCCTGAATCTCTTTAATTTCTCCCTCTCCTCTCCTTTTTCCTTTTTAAAAAAAGGGGAAGGGGGGGGGGGAGTGTGCTACCTGTCCTTCGGTTCTGATTTGCTCAGAACCACGACAGCAGTCCGATCCAGTGCTTAATAACCTCTTCAGTGTAAAAATTTTTCCTAATATACAATCTAAACCTCCCCTGGTGCAACTTGAGGCCATTTCCTCTTGTCCTATCGCCCGTTGCTTGGGAGAAGACACCAACCCCCACCTCACTACAACCTCCTTTCAGGTAGTTGTAGAGAGCAATGATGCATGTTCGTGTGCATGTTGCCAATCCCACTTCTGAGTTTTAATTTATAGGCTAATCCATTTCAGCAATAGGAAAAAAATACATTTCACCAACAAATGGACCAACCATTCCCTTTAATATATTCAAGTTGTTGATTTGTAAAGTGGCTGCTTCAGTTGTTATCATAGTGAGAAGAGCCTCTCCAAGACAATCTCTGTTCCATCTGCTTACAAGTTGCTAGAATGATGCTTTTTTTAGGAACCTCATAGTATAGCAGTACCGAAACATGGCCAATATATGGCCATCATTGTACTGTCTGCACAGCTGTGAGCAGTTTTGTCTACTCCAGATCTCAAAATTCTTTATCTTATCTGGAATCTTCAGTCTCTGTAAAAATATCCATTGTATAAGCTTTAAATAAACCTCCATCGGGTAATTTTATGACTTAGGGTACTTTATAAGCTCCAGATAATTTGATTAAAGGCCAGTAGCTTAATGTATGGTAAACTCAAGGAACTCCAACCATAAAATCCAAGGGGATTTTTAATATGCAATACTTTTGAAGAATAACTTGTCTTCAAATTTCTCTTATTTAGATTTTACATTAATTACTCTATAGAGTAAAATGCAGAAATCCCTCAAAGCCACTACTTAAAAAGAAGAAAATAATCACACCAGAGATTTTGGGTTGTTCCCCAAACCCCAGCAATTCCAACATGGAGGCAAAGCATCACAGGCCATTATCTTTGGCAAAAGCACAGATTAGTTATACTCAATGAAAAATGCACAAATCAATTGATGAAACAGAGACCAGACCCCTAGTCTGCTTCGCCCCTTGGATCTATCCCCATGCTTGGCTTTCTCTGGCATGTCCATACAGTGGTGGGGCTCTCTTGCCTTAATGACACAGCGGCCTGGTTTCATGGAAGGAGCTGTCTACAGCTCCCTTCCACCAGGCCACCACTCTATCACTCACTAGTCACAGCTCTCTTGCAAGACAGGGAAGTACAGAAGAGTGTGTGAACCACCTAGTTACTCAGCACAGGGACCCCTGTGCCCACACACAGTCAACCTTAAACCACCTCCAGCAGGAATTGGGAATTTTCAAAACCAGTCACTGTGTCCTCCAAACAGGCTTTTGAAAATCACATTTCCTATATCTCATCTACATATGAGGTGCAGGTGTTCCTTCAGGAGCTCCTTCTAGGCTTTGTATATAGGAAGGGAGAAACAGGGAAGATAGTATGTGACAATCCCCATGTTCCCCAGCTTATTTCAGTGGGAAGTTTATTTGCCTTCCATTGAAAATAAATTAGCAAGCATGAGCAGATGTTCAAACAGCCTGGTAGTTCCACTTCTTATACAGCAGAAATAGTCATGCTGCTTGCAAAGACTTGCTATACCTTGGACCAATTCTGTATATGGTGTTAATGTGGAACCTGCTAATAGAAACAGAAATAAAAGCCAAACACGCCTTTATTTTCCTGATAGCACCACCCTGGCTGGGAGGCCTGGACAGGGGAGTCCACAAGGCAGTGTATTTCTACTTCTCAGGTGGTTAAAAGTCACTTGAACATAAGTCTCAGATCTTTCTGTTTCAGGTTCCCATTCTATAGTCACCCAGCAACGCACAGGCTCTCACAGGTAATTTCCTAACTACAAAATTGCCCAGAAATGCACAGGAATGCATTTCCCCATGTACCTATTCTGTGTGCCACTAGCAGGTGGTACATTCAACAGCAATCTTCATCCAGCACATTGCTCCAGCAAATCAACATCTGAGACACAAATCCTACAGGAATAAAGTCCCAGGCATTTAAACAAATTCTCTTTTTTTTCCAAGTCTTTTACTATCTAGAATATTTCAGCTAGCTGCTGTGAATAAGATTCATCTCTAGCAGGCAGGTGAATAAACAGAGATTTAATTTTTTCCCCTCTGATGGCATGTTTACTTTGTCTTCTTTTCTAAGTTATAACTTTTCTGAGCACTGAAAACTGTGGGTGTCCGAAGTAGAGGTGTTCCAACAAAAACACAGTTCCAAACCCAGATCCACCCAAACCGCTGAAGACAAAACATTGTTGGAAGCACTAAAGCTAAAGAGGTGAAGATCCAGAACACTCTGCTTAAGACACAAAATACAATGACATAAAAGAAGACTTTACATATGATGCACGATATGTTACTTTGCCTTTTCATGTTTTTACTGAACAATTCCTAAAAAGGTAGAAAAGATTGAGGAACAGAAAAAAAGTTGCCAGAGGAGTTCAACTCTTTCTTTTCACTTCCTGGAAGATAAAGTGATAGGTATCAGACCTGGACTCTGAAGTTAGATAATTCATACAGCACTTCAAACAGAAACAGAGGCAAAGACTACATAGTTATTTGAACTGTGATATTAGGCACCACTAAACTAATGACTACATGCTTAACTACTCTTTACATTTTATTGTACAACAGGAACTGGCATGGAAAGGAAATGCCAAACAAATAAATATTTGACTGTGATTGTAAATCTGTTACAGTGAAGAAGGTGCCTGATTTTTCCAGTTTACAAAGCAGTGAACACATTGGTAAGTGTTTCATAAACACCAAACTTCTGAAATGTTGAAGAGCATGTAAGTGGAGCTTTTGACTTTTTTTTTAAATTAAACGGAAAGGCAGAGAAAGTGATACCCTCTAAGAATGAAGAAATGTAAGGTTTACACAGTTGCAAATAGTCTGGAAGATTTAATGGCCTCAGACATAAGGTGCTCAGTAGGAAACCTTAAAATGCATGTAAGGTGATATTCACAGTATCTTAAGTTCTGTAGAAGAAATGTCGTACAGGTCCTTACATGGAGCAAAAGCTAGTTCTGAGCAAAGCTTCAGTGGGGGCCTGTACAAACAGATTTGCCAGATGTCCTAGCCTGATGGAGGCAACCTGGATTTCAGATTAGGCATAGGGTTGAGAACAAAGTTTGGACCACACGGAAGTAAAATTGCTCCCCATGCTATTGCAGGGGATGAGGCTGGTTATCTCCAGGTAGATAGGACAAGGCTGTAGAGAAACTCACTTGATGACTGCGTAGATGCAGCACTCCATTGCCTCAGCTACAACAGCTGACAGAGAATATGAAATTATTATGTTCGTGCTAGAAAATTGATAGAACATACAAGGTCCGAGGCAGGGTATATGGGCTTAATCCATTTCAACTGCTTTGAAGCACCAGGCAGAGAGCAGATGCAGTTTTCTCCTTGCCCAGGAAAGAAAATTCAAAGTCAAATGGAAACTGTGGTTACTCCAATAGCTACCCAGTTTCAGTAAGCCAAGGACTACAAATGGCATCACCACACTCCTGAACAGGTAAAGGAAAGTTCAAACATGTCAAGCCCAAACTGGATAAAGCCTGAACTAACCTGGTCTGGCCTCAGACCTGACCCTACAGTGAGCAGGAGACTGGTAAGGGAGGTCTCTTCCAGAGAGACTTATCCTGTTGTCCTATAACCTGTGTCTGAATTACCATATTTCATTTCTTGCTTGAAGAAGGAAGTAGCTTCAGCTATATGATATGCAGCACATTTCTGATGGAGGAGGAACAGGTAACAAAGAACATGGGAATATGGAAAGTTTTCTGGATGTCCAGATATATTTCATTTCACAGGAGATCCCATGGAGGGAGGAAAGAAGTATCAATGAAATGGAAACAAAACATTTTGGAAATTTTCTGCAATTGCAAATAAGAGAACCTGAAGGATATTCAACCCCTGGTATCAGTACAGGCTGGGGGGTGGAGGGATTGAGAGCGGTCCTGAGGAGACAGATAGGTGGGTCTTGGTGCATGAAAAGCTGGACTTCATCTGGTAACGTGGTCACAGCTCAGAAAGCCAACCATATCCTGAGCTGTATCTTAAGAGAGAAAAGCTCACCAGAGGAAGAGACCTATAGGTTGCCATTCAGCTCAGATCAAACCAGATGAAATTCAGGAAAGCACAAGGCAACATCCACCACTGGCCAAAAATCCTGAAAGTTTCCTCCAGAGACACTTCTTTTAAAAGAGCAGAGATGTTCCAGAAAGACAGGTGACAATTTCTTGCCTCATGCAAACAGAGGACCTCCCCACAATCACAAGCCATCCTGCTCTACTCCGGCAGCAGAACAGAGGTCTCATTATCACACTCACAAAATGGATACAGACATCCACTTTGTATTACCGAGACTGAGAAGAAAGGGCTGTACATTCAAATGCTGAAAATCCTACCCACACCCTCTCGTTCCAGGAGGTGGCTCTGTTAAGAGGTGACGGGACAGTATTCTGCATCAGAAAACCTTTCGTGTCTCACCGCAGTACAGCAGCTCCATGGTCTACAAATCTCACTCACAAATCTAGAACATTAGTTCTGGTGGACTTCCAGCCCTCTCAAGAGACCAGGACAAATTCTTCCTTAGCGATCAACTAATATAAAAGAAAAATGGTATTCCCACAAAACATTTGTACTGGGAGAAATCTGATGTGTCTGATATGAGCATTTAAAGAAATTTATCTAGAGTTTCTTTAACAAGGTCAGGTCTTTTTGTATTAATAAGGAGCACTACCTTAGTGTGCTTACTATGGGGTAATTCAAAACTAGATTAACTTTTAAGACAACAACCAGGTAACTGTCAATCAAAAATTAGTAGTAATGTACCTGTGAGTCTTGAACTGTTTATATTTCCCACTGTACAAGCAGCACACAGGATATCTCAGAAATGTGATTGCTTAAAACTTTGCAAGGGCCAAATTGGGCAAGTTTAAACTACTTGTTGGCATAACTGACTGGAAACAAAAATGATGTTGGAAAGAGTCAAAACTGGCAATTGTTTAAGGATATTCTACTGGATGAATAATAAGCTATAGTATCATGAATACCAAAACAAAAATGTAGGGCAAAAAAGACTATTCTGGCTAAAAATAAAATAAATAATTATGTGAAAGTGGCATTAAAAGCACAGCTTCAAAGGATGGAGGGCAAAAAAAAAAAGACATACATAGCAAATAATGTGAGTTTAAATATTGAGATAATAGACAAATAAACTAAAGGGATCAAAAAAACTCAACCAAAAAAACCAACCCCACCCCTCTAAGCCCTCAAATCCCCAAACTCAAGAGCAAATAGAGACCAACATAACAGACATATTTCTACCAATTAACAGACATATTTCTAACAACTAAAATAACAGAGAGGGAGAAAGCAAAAGAGCCTAACAGTTACATCTCATGTTTGGAATAAAGCAGGATGTATCCACCCAATGTGATAACACAGCTGTAATCAAAAGTTTGCCATCCATACAAAAGCAAGTGATGCAAGATCATTTGCCAAAGAGAAAAAAAAAATAAACTATCACTGCCAGTCAATGGCAGTTCTGGTAAAGTTTTCTTAGTGCAAAGTATTTGTGGACGGCTTTGGAGAAGAAGGTCTGCACTACAGCCTTGGCGCAAGTACAGTGTTTAACTCAGCCTGATAGCTTATATCATGATTATAGCTCTTATTACCAGATTTTTAACTCCAAGTAATTAACTGGAAGAAATAGAACGTTTCTTCCCACTGCAATTAGATGATACTAGTTTTCTGTAAAGATAAGCAAAAGCTCTTTAAGAACTGGACTATTAGAAAAACACATGGAGATCCCCAAAAGCATCATCTGAATAAAGAAAATCCTAGCCATAATGTCATTTAACAACAGCTGCCTAAAAATCAGCAGCACTAAACATGTTCGTGTATATATAAAATCTTCATTCACATAACTATCTGTAAAAAATACACCTTGGTGTGGACAGGTCTGGACTCTGAAATTAAAAGTGAAAATGCCTGAGAACAAAATTTAATTGCAAATATGAGTGCGAGCACATGCACCTAGGAAAGTGCATGCAAATGATCCAGTAATACACCTCTTTTCTTCACAGTTATTTTGCAGGAAGAATGTAAAATATTTAAAAGCATCCCTTACTATGTATCCCAAATTTACTTGAATTTGTAATTTCTTAAAATTTTTGGAAGATATTTTTAACACATAAAGCTGCAGCTGATAATCTTAAGCACATTTTCATCATTTTCATCTTTACTACCAGAGGCAATTATTTAGGAAGTTATGACACTTACTTTTGCCTCTGAAAAAAACATCATTAAACACACTGATATTTAATTTTTTATTTAAACTTACAGTTACCTACACTGAAACCTTGAGTTACTCTGTGGTGTCAGTTTTTGTTTGTTTGTTTTTATTATTTTCTGACACTGTGAAGCATGCAGAAAACAGGCTTTCCTAACCTGAAGTATAGAACCATTTTAGAAAAATGGAGTAAGTGATGCATTTAGAATATTCTCCAAACTACAGCTCTTCTCCAAAACATGATGGCAAAAACAACATTGTGGCATTCTACACTTGTGCCTCAAGGACTTCCAGAACAGAATTTGCTCAAGTTATGAGCTGCACACATGTAAATGTGTATATCCACACATATACACATGCATACATGCTCCTTGCCAAACCAGCCTTACAAAACAACTAATTAAATCATGACATGGAAGGTGTTTGTATCTCCCTCAAAGATTTTGTACGCACTATGCTTTCTATTAAACCACTTAACAAGCATAGCCTTCATAATTAAAAGGAGATGTAAATGAAGGCAGAGTTTAGGTTGCCAGTGCAATTTTACTTCATTATTCTTTAAATATACCAGCTGCAATCTAAAGCATTTTCTGTCATAATGTTGGCTTTGCAAAGTCAACAAGACAAACAAGCATCTTCTAATTCAGAAGCCAGAATGATAGAGAATGCATGCACGATAGTCCTAGAGAGAAGACTTTATCTTATAAAAGATATTTATATATTGTCAGGATTATTTAATCTACTTTTTTAATTCCAAATGTAACCAACATGTCTCAGTGTAGTACTATTAACTATTGCCTAAACACTCATTTTCAGCAATTAATACTACAATCATCCAGATACAGCATGATCCTAATCATGAGGCAGTTCCTAATTTTAGTGCTGTCTTATGCCTAGAAAAATAACATCAGGGTCTCCTTACAGTCGGGGCAATGGCAGAAGACAGGATTGTCCAACTCACTAAGATCAAGGAGTAGCATCACCTCCATGACAGGAGAAGGATGGGAGTACCAAGCCCTGTAGGTACGAGGCCAGCCAGTGCCTCCATGTGCAGCTATAAACTCCTGGTTTACCATGACTGCCCCCAGGCTGGCCATCACAGGCAGCCAGTGGGGGTAATTCTGTGATTACAGCCAAGCCTTTACAGGAGACCTGCCTCCAGCTGCACACTCCTTCCACCTGAGCAGGAGCGCTGGCCCATGTGACTCTGACCCTGAACTTGGGCCACACTAAAATACAAGGTGATGTTAATTTTGTGGCTGTTTTCCTTCAAAAAAAAAAAACCACAAACTTGTCTTATCTCTGCCTGAACATAAAATGAAACAGGTAACTATCTAAAGAAGGTAAAAGATAAAGTAGATGATTTAGAATCACTATGAAAAATGCAGGAGAGATAATCACATGTGATTATCAGATTTGGCTATTTCATTTGCAGCCAGAGGAGCGGACTGGATCTTGGAAACAGCTTCCTCTTCTCTGCAAACTTTCTGTAGGGATGGATTGACGATGCAGTGCAGTCAGGTCAGACTAGGACTCTGGCAAAAAGATATAAAATCTCCTACAAAGAAGGGATGAAAGGGGAGGGGGAAAAGGGATACATCTATATAACGGTACCTTCCTATGCCCATTCTCTCCTCCTACACTCCTCATATATCACCATTCCCTGTGGAGCTATTAAACTCAGCATATAGCCCCTTACAATTACTATAACCATCTGATTTTTATAACCTCCCACTCCAGGCTTTCATTAACCCCAGACTCACTTGATGCCAAGTCTTCCTTCCTGGAGCACCAAGGCTATGTGTGGAGTCCAGCTGGCGAGTCAGGGAGATGTCGTAAATTGGAAGAGTGTGCTGGAGCTACTTAAAGTTGTGGTGAACCAGAGGAAAAGGACCAATTGCACAAAAGATTTAGGAAACGGATATAAGGTGTTAAAATACCCATCATGAGTATAATTTATGAAATGATATCTAGAGCACAACAAAATTTGACACTAGAGACATTCTACACAAGCCAAAACCATTCATCGAGACCTGATTCTGTGCAGAGTGACCCCTAGAAGCAGACCCCAAAAAGCTACCCTGCACCTTTTGTCGCCCATTTCCCGACAGTTAAAAAGTAGCAGATTTCTCAGCCTTGTTGATGTTCCACTAATTTCAGAGCTGCCAGACTTTAATTGCTTTTCCACAATAACCTCACTTGGCATGCTTTGGCTGGGAACATATTTTTATAGACAGTTATAGCCCCCTCTCTCCAAATCAAAACACTGACAGGTTTCTAACTCCAGAAATATTAGCAGGAGCTGTAACAAAACAAATCTAGTTGAAAATGTAACCTTTGACCTGGAAAGTAATTTTTAACACTTTGTGTTTCAATATTTTGTGTGGCTTCTTAGAGTTAGTTAGATGTCAAAATTAGAAACTGAAAAAGAATCCCAGGTGCCAAAAATGCACAGCTTTCACTTGTACTCCACCATGGTCCCTGTTGAACACCTGCCTCCTCCATCTCCAAAGATGGAGAGAAAAATAGAATTGTCCATATTCCTGCAGGAAAACATTGTGCTATGTTTAGCTCTTCTTTGTTGCAAGCACTGTGAAACACATTCGTTTTAATTTAGCTTTTAAAAGTTACCTAATTCATATCTGGACAAAGAGACAGAAGGATGCATGAACACATTACACTGCTTCTTCACAGCTCTGCGGCAACCAATTTATCTGCAGACATGTCTAACAGGGGACAACCAGCTTCTGATGAAGTAGACTCAAAGGCAAACTCACTCACATGCAAAATAATCCGGTTACACAAAGTCACTCACTTACAAAATGAACTGGTTATATGCCAGAGCCATGAACTCTGCCTCATTGAAAGTCAGATAAAATCACCACAAATGCTTGACTCTTCAAACAACAACTAATCTGCCAATTTAATATCGATTGTGAAAAAAAGAGAGTGGATTAGAAAAATAATATAAAGTAGAAGGGAATTTCATATGTCATCCTGTACTTCCACATCACTTTTTATGATGACTTTCCACTGTCCTGGTTTCCAGCAGGGACGGGGTTGATTCTCCCCTGTCTCTATCCAGCACAGCTATTCCACCCAATGTGTGCCAGTCCCAGGGGCAGCAGGGAGCCAGCCGGGGAGGGGAGGGGCCACAAATGGAAGTGGGTGTGGTGATGTTACAGCGTAAGCGTATACATGGACGGGCGGCGCCGGGGTGCATCTCGGCGGCGTTGGTGGCGGTCAGGGCAGCGCAGGCTGCGGTCGGTATTGTGCTCGTGTTTGTATCCTCCATCTGTGTTACTGTTTCCCTGCAATACCAGTTGTTCTGGTAAGCAGTTTTTATCTCAACCCACGAGTCTGCCTTTTCTTTTTCATCCTTTCCACACTGCTGTGGGGCAGAGCCAGCGGACTGCCACGTGGCGCTTTTGTTGCCGCCAAGGCTGAACCACGACATCCACATACAGGTTAAGAATTCTGTTCCCTAAACTGTACAGCTCTTCACCTGAATCTGCCAAATAATCCAAAATCCCCTGGTACAAAATGGTCCTCCTCATTTGCAGGATTGTACAGAAAATAAAATCCCATTTCACAAAACACTTTGCTGTTTCCAAATCAGTCTTCGTTCCCGTACAGAATAAAGCAGGAATAAATATTCAAAGATAAGCCAAGCTCTGGCGCTTCCCACTTGACAGGAGTCATTGGGCCAGGACTAGGAACCTGGCACTTGGGGACCAGCATCTCCAGGACTTCCCGGCTACTCGCACCCTTCCATAGTATTTAACGGGCTAAGCAATGAGCACCAAGGCACACCAGTTCCCAGAGTGGCTGGGAAGCTACTGGGGCAGCCAAAGTTTTGATAGCACTGGAATGTGGCAGTAACGTGAGACCCAGAAGATGCAGCAACCACCACTCCCAGTCCCTGAAGCATCTTTCCTGGCTACAAAATACTGTTCCAGCCCACCACCCTATGAAGGATTTATAAATATGCTACTCTCTCCTGCATTGATTCCAAGATGGTCCAGAGTTGGTTGTACGTAATGACCTGCTTGCTGACTAGCAACATTTCCATGCATGCATTTAGTTTACGACTAACAGTCTTTCTGCTATTGTATTCAGTAGTGACAGAGTCTCCCTGGCTCACCAGAAGCAGACAAGCTACAAAACAGTTCATGTATATACATACACAGTGCAGTATTTAAGAATCAGCTTACTTTTTAATCACATCCATTAAATTTTACTTTGTTCTACACCTCTCTTCTTTTCTCAGCCTAAGATATAAAATATAAAATAGAAGAATACTGATTTACAATCAGAAGAAACTTTAACTACTAATAGATAAATCATTTCAGAGCTAAAACAGCACATTGGGAAACACAAATTAAGAAGTTACTGAGGATATACTTTACTGCTTAACTTACTGGTTGAAGACTGAAGAACACATATTTAACAATACATAGAAATTCAGTGGAAAAAATAATTACCATCTCCTTTTAAAAGCTGTCTGAACTCTCTGTTTCCTTAAGGAAACACAGTCTTGCCAGGCTTAATTATAGTTTCCTCCAACTGTAACATTCATAGGTCTTAAATCCTTTACTTAGTTTTATTGCCAGTAATTAGAGAGTGCATGGTTTCTGTCCAAAAGATGGAAATGTTTTAAAATATTAAGAACTTTGTCAAGAAAATTAAGTACCCTGGTATTGCTAAATGACCATTTCACTCTTCTCCCTCTACTTCCCCCAACCCTATTTTGCTGAATTAATTTTGGAACCTAACACATATCGTGCTTGGATTTGTCCCAGACAAATGAACTTGAAATCGTTATTTATCATTTACGATGTCTTTTCTCAACACATTTGGCAACCAAATCCCAGCCAGATCCCCTTCCACCAAAGAGTTTGTGTGAGCGAGCAGGGCTTTAGGCACCAGGAAAACAATTTGTACCAAGAGGCAGAGTACTAAACCCAAATTTTCAGTCTTAAATATATTCTCCAAAAGTAAGCATACGTTCAGCATGTAAGTAATAAAATATATGACTAAAGTGAGTGGGCAGTATTTTGATCATTTCATGCTAGAAACAAAATATAGGTTAAACAGCCTTGTTAAGTAACGGGGCGGGAACACACACCACAAAACATATGCCTTAGCTGTCTTCTATTCTATCAGTCAACTCAGGACACGTGCTTAGCATCCAAGTATCATTAAGGGAACACAAACAAGCAGAAAAGCAACACTGTAAACATGAACATAGACTTTGCAGTGTTGTATCACTTACAAAACAAAATCCTTGAACTAGAAACTGCACTACAGCCACTGCTATATGCATTGCTGCCTCAGGAAGCTGCGGCTTGCTGCCTGGAACCCTTTGTTCATGTACTATTTTTAGGAACGTGGACATCTAAATAAAACTTTGTAGGCACACAAAGTTATCTAAGGGTTAAAAGTTTATCATATTAAAAGACACAAGAGATGAGGAATACAGAACAAGATGTGTCTGCTGAGACAGTCTTTTTGCCAAATGCGGTGATTAGGAGAAAAAGAAAGAGTTGTCATAACTCAGTCCAAGTGGTGCTCTTAGATGCCTGCACCACCACAAGACTCAGAAGGAGTCACAGATAAAGAGATGGTAGTTTCAACACCTCTTCTTTTCAAGAATAGATTTCTTCCCCATAAAAAGCTGGCAGAGAAGCAAGGAGTGCTTTCGGTTGCTAATGAGTAGGTGGAAGTGTTTTTCTGGGTTCATCCAGCTGACTGAAAAAGCTGGTATCTTCCTTTCCCTTTCTATCGAAACATTAATGCAGTCTTTCTCATAGCTTTGTTCCTACTGATGGCATGTGTACCATTAGAGTTTGCTGCAGGGATAAAGACCTCTAAGGCCTTCAACTGATCCATCAGAAAACTTTTTTGTTGAACTACCTCCAGATTACCCCTTTCCTTTCCTCAAAAAGCAAAGTTCCAGCTGAATATTGTCTTACCAGGTCCTCTTGCAGCCCCTGTGCAAACCCCTAGCATGGCACGGACACCTATAGGAAGGCCTACATTCTCAAATTAGGTGCAGAGAGTATCAGGAACACCTCAGTTAGGAACTGAGATGCTCAAGTATTTACATGCCCAAGTATCCTATTAAATATCTTCTGTAGCACAGAAGCACATCACATCAACTTTTTACCCCTGAGGCCCACAAGCTGGTCTGGTCTGAGGACACTTAGGAACATAAAGGGCATACTAATCTGCAAGGAGATTAGCATGCAACATGGTTTTACAGGGGAAGAACACCTATGGGAGAGATACAAATAAGAAAAGGTTCAAAAAGGAAAGTAAGTCCATCACATTCACACCATTTTATGCTATTCCACGGCTTCTATTGGAGGAAAAAAGTGCCACAAGTAACCATACTCTAAGTCAGGATGTATTTGACTTGAGCTCTTTACGTCGGTTCTTTACTGTACAAGATGCACATTACCAAGGAGAAGAAGAGATACAGCAACAAGGAAGCTTAGGCTATATTTCATCAGAGAAATTGTTCATACTGCAGCTAGCTTCCCCATCTTTATTTGTAGCTGACAGTAAAATGGTGACTAGTTTTGAGTATTAAGATGCTTAAATCCATTCCTACTGCCACCCCTCAGTTCCTTTTCCTTGCTTCCACAGTCCGGGTTTGGTTGTCAGAAAGGCTGTAGGTTATGCATCTAGACTCTGTGCTGAACCAGAGGAATATTTACCAGTGTTCAGCTGATTGAGTAATTTAAGTTATAGGAATTTCATATACTTTGGGGACTGCCTTTCTGCTGTTTGCATTTTAGCAACTGTGCCATTCCCACCCCCATCAATCCTGCTGTGTACAGGAAGTCACACTCCTTTTCTAATGATGGGATGTGTCTGTGTGCGTGTGTCTGTATCCAATGTTAAACCACTTCCTCAAGCTTCAAGGAAAGGTTCTTGGAGAAGGTGGTGTGCAGAGGAGTGGATGTAGAACAAAACTCTCATTGGAAAGGGAAGGAAAAATAAACACCAAGGTAACACCAGCAAAGGAGATAGTTAAAATCTTGTTTCACGGTGCTGGCTGATTTTAAGTCCCAGCTCTCTCAGAATTGACAACTGATCATTGGATAAATTCTGCACACTGTAAAAGTCCAGTCAAAACTTTAAGAGATGCTTCACGTATCTTCTGTTCTCTGACAGTCTGCAGTTCCTTGCTTACCTCCTAGACACCAGCTGCCAGTTCTGCAGGCTGCTGGGACGCACTGGCTCGTAAGATCCAGATGGAAGTTAATGAGCTGAATCTGGCCCAGTGCCTTTTCCCAGGAGGACGGACACCAGGCAGCACAGCTGGGCTGGGAGCATCTGCCACCCCACGCCACCGCCGCTTCTCAGAAACACAAGCTCTGAAGTTTTCCTCAAGTGTGGAAGAAAGAAGAGTCAGCAGAACTGCAAGCTGCTGTATATCAGAGGGGAAGAGGAGTCAGGAGCAGGTTGGCCTCCAACACAGCTCAGGGTTGTCCTACGCTTCTGCTGCTGCTGTCTTCCTAAAAAGAAACCCCAAACCGACATCTAGTTCACATGCCCAGTGGTTAAGACCAGACCACCTTGGGCTAAAAAAAAACCTAGCCATCCTGTGGTACGTTACCAGTAAAACCCTCAAAACAGAAGACCAATAAAACCACCACTTTCTGGAACCAGACCAGAAAAGCTGAAACTATTAACTGCAAATGCGCTTATCCCAAAGCTTTCCTCTCACTTAACAGGAGGAATTGTCAATTTGATGTACATGAAGGGATAAATCACACTTAGCAGGGCTTGGAGAAGTCTCTGAGGCTTTTTTTCCATGGCACTCGGCTGGAAAAGTAGGGAATCACCAGGCTCTTCCAGGCACAGAAAGTGTTACTGGTGTCCTGCTGGGCAGCTGTTACATTTCTGCCCCTACATCAGCTTTTCCTTAAAGTTTCCTGTGGCTCAGGAAATTTCCCTCCAAGTGCTCTTTTCTGCATACACTAGCCAGCCAACAGAATTTAATGGGACGGGCTGAAGTACAATTTAGAAGGGGAAAAATGAAGTTAGATATTCCAAAAACCTCTGAACAGGTCACCTTTCATAAAGAGGAGTGATCATTTGGTCAATTTGTCTTTTGCAATCTCTCTACATCTGCTAGTAGAAACTTTTTGACACTTTAATACAAAGGAGTTTGAAGAAAAGTACCTGTCCTTAGGAATCCTAGTTCTACAGCTACCTGAAAGGAGGTTGTAGAGCAGTGAATGTTAGCCTCTTCTCCCAAATGAATAATGACAGGACCAGAGGAAATGGTCTGAAGTTACAGCAGGGGAGGTTTAGATTAGATATTAGGAAGAATGACTTCACTGAGAGGGTGGTCAGGCACTGGAATGGCCTGCCCATAGAGGTGGTGAAGTCACCAGCCCTGGAGGTATTTAAGAAACACGTAGATGTGAAACTTCAGGACATGATCTAGTGCCCAAGATTGTTGGATTGGGTGATTTGTTTTATGGGGTGTTGGGTTTTTTTGGTTTGGTTTTTGGGTTTTGTGTGTGTGTGTGTACGATTGGACTTGATGATCTTAGAGATCCCTTCCAACCATGACTCTGTGAATTAATATAAATTTCAAACTACACCAAGAAAGGGAAGCTAGCCAGCACTGCTGGGATAGAGGTGGCTCTCACTCTTATTCCTAGAACCCTAACCTTCTTTTAGAGCGAAAGCAGAATTTCAAATAATGTTGAGAGAGCATGACTCAGTAAGACACAAGGGAAAATAGAAAAAAAAAAAAAAAAAAAGAGAGATCAACCCAGACTGACATCAGCTCCTACTGTAATCTCCCAAACCACTTCTTTCTCAAATTTCCCCTCTCAAATAAAGACGATGATTAATTAAAAATGCACTTAGTAAAACAGGGAGGCAGCTAAATATATGCTTTTAGTAAAACAGTTCTCAAAACAATACTGTAACAGTTTAGTTCTTGATCTGTTTACACTAAGGATGAGTCCCATCTCCTTCTGGCTGCTGCTCTTGCAGACACCTGTGATCTCAAAATGTCATGTGTCAAAACAAACAAATAAAAATACATCCAAAAGTGAAAAAGCTCATCCAAACGTATCTAAGTGTCTTTTACAATACTGGGCACAAATACATGAGAGAACAGACTAGTTTTTGCTCAACTGATGCATCAACTTCTGACCATATCCAGAAAGTACACAAATGTAAGATTCTGGCACACAGCCAGGAGAAAAAATAAAGTTAATCTTTATAAACCACAAAATAACATCTGCTTAGAAATGTGGTGCAGTTTCAAGTATGTTCTTGTGAGAACTCCCATCTTCATATACTTAATTGTGGATAGCATTTTCACAGACAAGGAACAGAATCTTTCTGAAGAGGACATCATCATGGAGAGAGGAAGCTGAATTCTGCTCAGCTCCGCTTGTAGTGACAGGAATCCATCCCCAGCTTAATCCAACTCGCTAAACAATTCTATGAAAACACTTGCACCACAGCCATAAATGAAAAGTATATTGCTACTCCTTATTTTCAGTGGTCTTAAAACCAGCCTTGTTTGACTAAATATTTAAAATCAGTTACAACTGTACAAATTTGAATTTGTTTGGAAATGTTGGGTATGGAAAGTAACTTTGCAAGTGAAATGATAGGGGAGTCTAGACAATATATGGTATCAAACAGGTATGCCTGGGACAATAAATCAATCAATCGAGCCATGTCCCAGAGACCGAGTGCTATTCTTTCACTTGACATCGAACAGCAAGAACCTGTTCTCTCCTCGCCAGTTGAAGCAACAGAGCAGAATATCCTAACCCTTCCCTGGCTACACTCAGTCTGCTCTAAAAGTAACAGGTGTTTTTGGAACTGGAATAAGACTCACAGAGACAAGAAAGGACAAGCACAAATTAAATAATTAATCTAAGGAGGCGCTGAAGTTGCCAGACCATACATACCACTCTGAAAAGCCTACCTTAACGTACAGGTGCACACAGGTCAAGTATTTTCACCTGCACATGGCAAGTAGTTTTACGATGAGAAAAATTAGACATTCACTTCTAAGGAATCAGAGAAAAAAAAAAGGGAATTCTCTGTTGTCTATTTAAATAATACACAAATACCTTATGAAAACACTATTTTTTGCAGTAGGGAGAGGAAAAAATACTCAAGAAACTGAATTCAAATTACACAAACACACAAAAATCAATTTGCTGAACATATTTTCAATAAATCCTTCAAACCCATGAAATGTGAGTCGGACCAACTCTTAAAACACTTTCAAAAAGCACTTTACAAACTTCCTTTGATTGACACTGGAGACATAAAACCCACCTACAAGGTCAGCTGTAGAGAATACCAAGAAAAGCAGAGGCCACACAGAAGCACTTGCCTACACAGACAAAACAAATACAATACATATAAGATTTCAACACATTTTCAGATCCTTTTGGAGTTGGCAGAAAATGCATATTCCCTTGAGTCCCATTGAAAGTATAAACTTTACCCAGTTCTCAGCTTTGGGAATCTGTTGAAACAACTATGTTTTCCACAGTGTATTTTGTGTTGACTACAAATTGTGGGAAGAAAAACCCATGTACTTTTCCCTTTTGATTTTTTTTTCCTCTTTGCTCTCCAAGTGAGTAAGTAAGCATATTCAACAATACAAAGAACAAATTATAGCACACTGTGGGAACTCTAAAACAAACATATCACCACAAATATAAGTATTAGAGATAAAGATCAGCAACTATGATTAAAAAAAAAAAAATTTAGAAATTAAACAGAAGGTAGAAGCCAGTCAAGCACAAGTGCCAAAAAGCAAAACAATTTAAGAGCCAAACCACTGCTCCACTCCCTCACCAAAAAAAGGGCCCAGCATGGCAACTAAGCAAAGCCAGACAGGAACCAGAAGAAAACAATAAATTATTTACATATACAGAATATTATGGAGAGGTTAATATTTCTGTGCAAGTGAACATGCCAAGATTAGGAGCTTGGCAGGACATCCTCTTGCACTTTCTAGGCAATTCTGAAATTCAACCTACCATGGCAAGACTCTCCACAAATACTACTGCTGAAAAAGTTTCAGCTTTTAAGCTGCTTTAACAGAATTGGCGACAAGCAGATTTCTTGATTTGCTAAGTATTTTCCTCAACTTATTGACAGCTGTGACAATAGGGGTGTCACCCACAGGAACTGTGTTAACCTCGTGCACACAAAGATTTGCAGGATATATAGAGTTCAATCTACTTTTATGAAGTCAAGGTTTCGAATTGCAGAAATAAAGAACAGGAAAGGACCTGAGCAGGTTGTACAATGTAAAATACTTGTCATAATCCTTAAATTGTCTCTTAATTTTTTTCTACCATAATCCCTTCTGCTATCATTCCGTAACGGAATTATGTTCCAAAAAATTCACTCCACCAGAACTTCCCAGACTTGAGCCCACCTGGGGGGATTATGAGTCTTGTCAAAGGTATTTCTGTTCATGAACTCACAATTCAAAGTGTTGTGCTCAACTGCATTGAAACAAATGCTCTGCTTTACTAAAGTTCATAACCAACATGATTTAATTTTCACCACAGACATCCTGGATCATTCTCAAGTCTGTAAAAGTACGCCCTTGTAGGAAGCCAAAATACTCAGCAAGTTTAGGATGAAATTCACCTCACCTAACTTCACCAGCTAAAACCTTAAAGATTCACTCTTAGGCCAGCCCCTTGAGATAAGATAAATAGCCTTCTGGAGATGCTGGCCCTCTTCCAGAAGAACTTAAAAGCTAAGTGGAACATCCCTGCCAAGATGCCGAATTCATTTCCCTAACTAAAGGCTGGGTCAGACTGAATCTAACCTTCAGATGTCAAAAACTAGGTGAAATGGGTCCCCTTCTAAACTTTAACTCTATGACATTCTTACACTGTCTTTGTTGTAACCTCTGCAATGCAAGTGTACTGACTTCTGGTGTGGGCAGACAGACGCTTGCCAGTAGTATCTGTTTGCTAGGCAGCAGCTCCAAAAATACATCATTTGCATAAATATCTAACACAAAGAATTGAGAAGCTGCAGTAAAATGAGGGTTGTTTTCCCTATTATTTCATGAGAGGTCTAAAAATATCTTTTTGCTGTACAATGGGCTGGAAGTGATCACTCAATGCACATGGATTCATACCATCTCCTTGAGGTTGCCTCTACTAAAGATCCCTTTTATCACAGTTTATTTATTACATTTAGAACTCCTTAACCACATAAGAAAATTACTTTTGGCTTAAATTTCAGTACAATTACCTTTCAGTGGTTAAATTTCCAGCTTTGAGATTTAAGGGGATTTTCTGGGGTTTAATGCTTTTTTGCACAGATGTGCATTTAGCATTACTGTACTGTTATGCTATAGGAAATGAGGCACTCCTACTTGGAGAACACCAGCTTCTTGTTAAATTCAATCAGCAGACAAACAACTGTGTCTTTGTCACAGAAGCCCAAGTTCAAATGCATAAGGATCAGATAATGAAGGGGGGGAAAAAAAAATCTTGTATGACACAATATGCTTTCACTTTATTTACGAAGTGAATGCACAAGTATCTAAATCAGACGCTCTGGAACCAAAGCAATTTAAATGAGTGCATTTTAAAGCCTAAAATATGTTTAAGCAGTTGGATGTTATAGCAGCATACACCACATTGAAATTAAGTTAACATCAGCCTTCATTCTGGCAGTTTTAAATGTAGAAAAAAAAAAAAAAAACAAAAAACCAAAACCAAATACTGCACACATAAATAAATGTGTCTAAGCTGCAGAAATATTGCTAAAACTTGGGGAAAGAGGGGTTAAAAGGAAAAGAGTCAGAATTCATTTTCAGAAACAAATTACCATCTCAACATCCTTGTCTTTTATGTTGTGAATATGTAACAGGAAGTGGGAATTGTCAGAGGTATGTATAACTATGCCTAAATTATAGCTATAAAGCCAGCTAGCCTAGTTCCTAGAGAACTTCTAGTTAGAACCAACTCAGATTACATGCAGATAATAAAAAAAATTAAGCTAGGAAGCTGAAGGGTTTTTTTTGCCCACATGCTATTTAAACATGAATCCAATTACTGAAGTTTCATGGAGTGGCTGCCTCACTCCATTCGGTTTCCCCTAAAACAAAGATGATATAGCCGTATTGCGGTGGTGAACAATCCTGAATTAATGTGGGCAAATGAAATCCCTTCTACAACATTATTGTGCTGTGGGAGGGGGTGTGGAGGAATCCCTTTTAGCATAATAAAAATGATGGTGATATAATGAATAATTATTATGGGATTTTATAGCTGGAAGGCATGGTAGTTATTTCAAAGCTATTTGTAACCAACAGCCTTATAAAAAGCTAGAATGTATTACATATGTGCAGAAGGTAACTGCGAGCATGTATTAAATCCTAACATCTGAAATAATGAACGGATGTTTGTTTCTGCAGTAATTACCTCTTTATCAAATGTGGGCTGATAAGCAACTAAATTAATTAATTATTAGTCTTTTAAGAAAACAGAAACGAGGACTTAAAAACACACTGCCCTGAGATGAGAGCTCTCCTTTCCTTTTCTGACAGCTATACCATTCCCTTCCTTCCAGCAGCAATCTGGTGTTCTTTTGAAATGCATGGGTGGACAAGCCCTGGTGGATTAATTAGTCCCAGTTGCCAGTTAAAAAAGAGCTGATGCCAAAGAGCAGAGCCCCCAAAAGGTGGTATTGCCAACACTTAAAATTTGGGAAAATGGGATCCCAAATACTCACGTTCTGGATTCTTATGATAAATAAAATAATCAAACAATGGGATTTCTTCCTTTTCTTAAAAAAAAAAAAAAACCAAACCCACAAACAAACAAAAAAAACACCAAAAAAAAATGAAAAGGAAAAATAGAAGAAGCAGTTAGTCTGTACAACAGCCTTAAAATGCATTAACTAGTTTACAGACCGCAAGAACTTCTAATTTTTTGCTTTATTGCCCTTGCATATCAAAGATGAAGTGCAGAGTGTGGAAGTGGGAGGTGCACCTGAACAGCAGTCTCTTCCTTTGAATGGCAGAACTAACTGCTCTGCCTGACTCTTTGAAGGGGTGACCTCAAAGAGGGTGGTAAAACATCTCCTTTTAAATTCAGTCTACTTTTTTAATCTGAACTTTTAAATCTGAACAGTTCAAGGTATTAATAATTCAATATAAAAATAAAAAAATAAAGAAGGAAAGTAATACAAAGGTTGAAATGTATTATTTAAAAAAAAAATCTTGGAAAAGACCATTTTTGCATGTTCTTTTGTAAAATTTTGATTTGTGACCCCTAGACAGAACTTAGAACTTCAACAGTATGGGTTAACTCCCCTATATGGCCTCACATACTTAAACACACACATTTAGACACACATCTCTGAACTGTGGAAGTTGTCATAAGACATATAATGAAAATCTAGAAGATTAGATTCCTGCCTATGTCCTTTTAATAGATTCACAGCCTTCCCCTTCTACCAAAGCATGCTTATCTCATTAGGGTACACCTATGCAAATGTCCAGAAGTCCCTTCTCAGGGTCCATAGATAGCTTCCATCCCCCTTTTTGCATATGGCCCAGTGTCACTCTGCAGTTCTGGCCCCACGCAGTGGCAGACCCAGATTAGGTGTGGGTGGGGAAGCAGAGCATCCCCTGACATGATGTGGGTACAGACATTCCCCACCAGCCTATGCCTATGGGGTGGAACTGAAGGGATCCTTACCAGAAGTTTTTTAACATGCTGCCCCCACGACAATGTTGATATAGAATCCAGTGATCTGATTTTCACTAAAAAAAAAGTGGCTCAGCCAGGTGATAAGCACGAAATGTCACTGGGTTTGAAAATACTCCCAAGTTTTTTTGTTGTTTTTTTTTTGAGGGGGAGGGAGGAGCAGACAATCAGAGCACTTGAATTATATGGCCCTGTGCTAGCTACCCTGTAGTACCTAAGCACTATTTTCTCAAAAAATATAAACAGGGCTGCTTTTTTAAAATGTTCAGCCATGAAAAAATTTCTAAGAACTAGTTACTAACATTTCTGTATAAAAAATTATCACTGATCCAGGAAGACTGCATCCTCTATCCGTGTCTTCCTATATTTACTCTTTTAGTCTTTACTCTGGAAGAACATAAACTAGGTATGCATTGAAACAGTGGTATAAAATTTCAAGTGATGTACTTGAAAAGCTGCTTGTTGTTCAAAATTGATTTTTCCTCAAGAGCAGGGACATTGCATTTCAGTTTTCAGGAATTTAAAGGGAAAAATGCAACCAACACTGATGCCTGCTTATTGTAACAATATAAACCGTAGTACTGTTGGCTTGAATCCATTAATGAATTAATCTTTGTCAGAAGAGTGTCTATAAAGAAGGTTCTTAAAAGACCCCAAAGACATTATAGCACTGATGGTTTACCATTATGTGGTGTAGCAAAGTTTTACTCAACCAGTTCTAAAAGCAGACATATGGAGTCCATTAAACCCCTCTCTTTTTTGTGGTGTAATTCTGAATGGCTGTATTATGCTACTTATTTAAAATATGGATTGTAACTTCCACCACCAATTAATAAGAGTTCTACACATTGCATGCAATTTATAAAATGCACAAACTTTGTCATCAGCACCTAAAACTGAAACTATGTCAAGAACTGTACTTCAGCTAACTGTAACAAAAAAGAGATTAATACGACAAGAGCCAAATAACTTTGACACTAATTAAGTCAGGGACACAGAATTTAGCTGCTGCTAAAGTCAATGAAGAGGTGCTTCTCCTGTAAATCTCCTGATATTTTGAATGGTCTGTCTCTTGTTCTTTTAAATGTATACGTTGCTACCCTCTGTCATGCATGCATAGCCATACTCAACCACAATACTCCCAAGTAAGGAATTTACTTTTAAATCTAAAGGCAAATATTTTAAAAAATGATCCCACACATGAATCCACTCCCTTCTATAAAAAAAAAAAAAAAGCTGCCTTCTTCACTCTTCTTTCCTCTTAGCACCACGTTCTGTCCTCCTACACTAGCATCGTCTTTTCCTACCTTCCTTTCTTTATGCATGCTCTTTTGGATTTCCTCAAAGAAGTTCAGCCTCAGTCTCGCATATAGTTCCTGAATTCAGTGGAGTTCATTATGAACCTACAAAACCCCTTGCGCATACCTTACTTCAAGATCAGGGCTACAACAAAAGATCCCAAGAAGCAAGGACCACATGCTTAAGGTTCAAGTGACTATCTTCTTGCAAAGCATCCTACCCAAATGACAAACAGCAAGGAAGTGAAACTTAAGAGATATTTAGAAAAATACAGCTGCATTGGACTTGCACATGTACTTACGCATATATGGGTTGTCAGTCAAACACTTCACAGCAGAGACAGACTGAAACAAAACAACATGGGAAAGCTCGTGTATCTTTACTCATCCCTCCATCACTGGCAAATGCAGTTAAAATGCAAAAAACTCCACCAGGTTTAGAAAAATTCTCATGTATTTAAGAAGAAAGTTTCTCAAAGACACAAATGGAAATAAAGGAACTAAATCCCTTCTCTTACTGGAAACTCCACATTTTCAAGTACATATGACTACTATATGCAATTTAACATCATACCATCTAGTACCAAGAAGTGTGAGCTTTTGCCATGAGTTCTGAGGGAATCTGAGAGTCCACACATACAGTATCTCACACACATGCTAGCCATTAGAAGTAGACACATTGAAGAAAATGGGAGAGAAGAAAGGACCATCAATTTAATACTGTTTGTTCTCCTCACATGCCAGCCTTCAGCCTGTGAAGTGTCACAAGGCCACAGAGATAAGGATGTGCAAGGCTCTTTGTCGAGCAGACCAGTGACTCACTGACCTCAGCACTTGGTTCGGCTCAAGAGGAGACCAAAAGGAGGTGATCATATCCTAGAAGATGTTGGCAGTTACTGCTTATCGACATCTGTTAAATATTACAGTGCTGAAGCTGGATTTAGGTGAATGTCAGATTACCAGTCAAGTGCTTAATCAAGTAGATACTATCACCTGCAACTTTACAACAACATTATTGCAGCTTTTTCCTTCCTATTTTGGCCTCCTTGGCTTTATTCTAAGTGGGAAAGAGAAAGATCATCTTCACTTGAATCCAAGAAAAGACTTGCCTTTGAAAACCAGGTCTTACACTTTATCTCCTTTTTGTACTTATAAATCCTCAAATACTTCATACACCGATCACATAACAAAGAATTAACAATCAAATATAACGCACAGCAAATGTTCTCAGATGAGTCACTGTGCTCTCTATATTCTTGATTTGCTGGCTCCTTTACCAAGCAATCATCAGCTAATTACTAGGCTAACTGTAGAACACCAAAATCACTACATCTGCTTAGACATGGCCATTGAGGAAAAAAAAAGGAAAAAATTTCTCATTTCATAGTCAAGTTAAAATGAAAATGTACATAATGATAGTTTTCAAGAGATCTCATTACAGTTTTGCTTCAACTATTCATAATTTTTCACATAAATATGTCCCTGATGTTTTCAAGAGGATTGCACAGCTATATTATCTACCACCACAACCCTACCTGCAGGGTACTCTCCCAGGTCTTGTAATGCATTTGAGCAGACTTGAGTTCCTCAGTTTAACATTTGGAAAATTCCAATGAATCGAGTAACATTACAAAACCAGAAACAATCTTTCTACAGAACCTAGGGTGTGATTTTTTTCATTACTTTTGCATCCCACGCACACAAAGTGAGCAAGGAGTAATAACAAAGGCTACTGGAAAAAGGTTTACTGGTCTTTTAATCAATATGAAAGCCAACACCGTGGACAAGACAGAGTTGCCCACTGTAAAATGCTGTATAATCCCTGTACAAAGGGATTTACAAGGCAGGGTTCATAGCTAGGACCTCTGTAGCCAGGAATGCTTCTGGAGCATCCTCTGCTTCATCAGCAACCTGTTAAAATCATCATTGTATCAACACAGAAATGCATCTCTCCCTGCTGACAGTTATTCAAATGGCAAAGTACTTGCCAAAAAAGGACTGGCTTTTGTTCAAAGACAACAATGCAACATGGACAACAGGCAGCCAAGCTGAAACAGCAGCTTTTAAAAGTAACAGTAAAAAAAATTAGAGAAAACTATGAAACTTTTTCTGAAGGACCTCATCTTTTTTTAAGAAACTGTAAGAGGAATGTCTACTGCTGTTACAGATACAGGTACCACTGCTGGTAGATATTAAGTTTCCAATTATTTGTTATAACACAGCTGAGAGCAATTAGACAGTTTACATATGACTGCTAGGAGCCCGGTGCACATTATGTGGTCCATCAGGTCCTGAAGCCTAAACACAATTCTTGATTTAATGGATAAATGAATTTTGCTAAACCACTTCAAATACAGGAATGTTTTCTGAATCTGTGCACAGGCTGTTAGTATATCTCCATGAGGTCTCATTCCAAAGAGATCACAACGCACTTTGTCAGACCCAATAAAACCTGCACCCCAAAATCCCACACCAATGAATTTCGTTCTGTTTTCTATGGCTGCTTGTAAGCTTCTACACTGACATCTTGTTTGTCAATTATTGTTCTTTTCACTAAATAATATTTTCTAGGAAAGCTGTCTGCTTTTCATTAAAAAAAAAGGTTTTTTTCCTATTTCTCTGCCTAACTCCTCCACCAATGAAAAATAGTTCTTGTTTTTCTCCACCAAATACACTGCTTCCTTTGCTCTTTTTTCCATGTTAGCATCTCTGTGCTGTGGCGGCATAGTGATCTCAATCCTAAAGGAAAGGTCCAAGACTTAAGAAAGGCACAAAGTAAGGCTACAAGTTCTCTTTCTCTGCGTCTTTCACTGCTCAGTTGCCAGTGCTGTGGCACTTGGCTTCTTCTTACAAATGCCATTACTGGAGATCTGAAATGTCTCCTGTGCCGTCTTGTGAGAAGAGGAAGGAAGTAATACAGCAGCATACTAATGCGATACCAGAATTCTGCAGCATTCTTAAATAAGTAATTAATTAAGCATTCATTAGGCAGTCTCAAAAGAATATCTTCCCCTTCATTTATAAAGGGCCTGTGCTTTCACTTACACAAATGTCTTGAAAGTCAGTCTAACTTGGGAGCCAATGCACTGAAATATCTTCAGGACAAATTCCATGGTGAAGAAAGGGAAATTTTATTAAAAAACATGACAGCTTTCAATATAAACAATATGAAACTACAGTACACAGTGGGTCCACTTCTGAAATTACAGACTTCAAAAACTTATGAAATATCACATATAATTAAGGCTCTTGATCAATATTCTGCCCTTCACAAATTTCAAGCAGAACTCTAGGGCTTGACAATCCCAGAAGAAAATATTGCATGAGAAAATCAAATCTGTATTCAAAGGCCTTCAAGCTTCCTTTTCAAACGCATGCTCCCCACGGATAAGCTACATATAAGATACACAGGCTATTTGCCAGAGTATACTTTCCATTTTGGAGCCCAGCATCTGGAGACCCATTTTCCACACTGAGTGGCACCTGAACATATGGCCAGACTGTGATCATCGCTTCTAAGATCCTGTAGCACATGCTATGGTATCAATAGGACTTTATTCTTTCTCAGTTCTCAAGTGATCTGAGTAACTTTCAGACTAAATCTGGGAAGGAAAACCAGTCCCAAATTAAAAGATCATGATAAAGCAGAAGAACTTGGATTTACTGCTTTGACTAGAATTATTTTTCTTATTACTGTTTACATTATTCAATGTAAAAATGTAACCGTTTTCCTAACTGAGGAGTCTTTCCTCTGCAAGACTTACTGAAAAACTCTTCATATTTTCTTTGCCTTACTTCTGGATTCAATGAAGAATCCTGAGCTCAAGGTAATAAAGCCACTGGTCCTATCTATTTAAGCTATGACCAGCAAGATGTGATAGGCATCAACTTATAATGTCAAACAGTTGAAATTTCTTAAGGCTTTTTGCTCTTAAGCCCAAAATAAAGCAATAGCAGATGAGCCTTGTCAACAATTTGCTAGTTGCTTAGTACACTCCAACTACCATGTTCTAGAATGCACACTATATATCTGGTTGGTATTAAAGTGCATAATGAAGAACATATTTACATCCTGTATTTTTCCAATCTTATTCACTATATTACAGGATTAATGGGCCTACAGTTCATGTCAGGAGCTAAATTGTTCTAATAAAATATGAAGCATTTATCTGCTGAGAGGCTGGAAAGGGCACCGTTTGTTTATTGCCCAGTCTGAAACAATGCTAACAAGAGAGTACATTACTTAATCTCATTCATACACATAAGATTTTACATGCTAAGACTATGCTGAGTAAAACAAATTCAGAAACCTAAAAGAAATCCTATTCTCTGACTTTTATTGAGCGTTAGTAACAAGCTTGGCTTTGTACTGGAAAGAGCCTGTTTTCCAGCTCACCTCAGCTACTTCTACGGTACCTACGGCCTCATTATCACCTACATAGGACACGGAAAGTACTGGGCAAGTAAGCAAAGGAACACAGTTCTACCCAGAACCCAAGAAAATCACTGGATAAGCAACATTTGTTCCATCCAACTGTCACAGCATTTCAGCTGGCACTTGTGAACCAGTGGTGGTATTCTTATTCCACTCAAGTCAACAGAAGATGAGCCATTCACAGGACCAGAATTACCCCTGTGGCTTTGCCCTAAAGAACTTACAGAGCAGTTTAAATAAATAGAAGTACACTTCTTTGAAGTCCAAGCATGAGGTTTTGAACATCATGTTACTGATATGGAGAAAGCTTCCAAAGAACATGTTGGATACTGGCACTAAAAGCAGAAAATACTGAATGCCAAGGATCAGGTCTTCCAAGTTATAAACATCAGAACAACAACAACAACAAAAGGTATGTAGCAGAATGCAAGCAGAAACACAGAACTAGATAACAGAATTTAATTTTTTTCTTCTGAGCCATGTACAGTCTTCACCATTGTAGCACTGTTAAAAATCCATGCCAAGAGCAAGTCTCCAGTCCCATTTTCCAGATGAAGAAAGGTGAACAGGAGGTGGACTCAACAACTTCATCAAGGTCACACAGGCTGAGCATCAGGAAGTGGAATTAGGTCTTCTGTATCCCAAGACAGCTCCTTATTGTGGCAGTCATCCTGTTCTACATATTTTGTAAAACTGAACATAATCTCAAAATCGAAATTCATAGAACTCTTTAAAAAACTCAAATTACTAAATTTTGAGACTTCAAATCTTCCAACAAAGTTTTCTACCAGAGCAAAAATGAACCAATGAAAGCATTTTTAATAAAGTGAGGGGTTTTGGCGATTGGGGGACAGTAAGAAGGCAATACTTCCAATAAATATGTAAATTTCAGCAATAAGTGCAGAAAGAAAATGAAGGCTTTGCAGGCAAGAAAAAAGAGTTTACAGACAATTGGAAAACCTATGAAGGAAGAATAAATGTGAAAAATTATGCCAAATCTGCACATGACTGAGGTGAAACAGCAAAGCAATCTAATTAGAAATGAGGAATGTAGAAGAGCAGAATAGGTGTCTTTACACATAGTGGAGAAACAGCAGGCTGGAAAATTATAACTGGAAATACGCATATATTACCACATATGAACGTGTCTGAGTTACAGAAAGATGTATGGAAAAGACAACTCATACTCCCACTGTTTCCATACTATACAAATATACATTTAGCTGCAGGATGCCACATAAATTCAGTCCAACAGCACTGTGCTTTACATCCTGCCTGTACTTAGCACATTCAAAACATGCACCAAATCTTCTGTCGTCGTCCCTGTTGTCAGCCCAAGGCATCAGAGTTTGAGATATCAAACAATAATGATGGACCAGACTTAGAAATCTTGATCTAGAACAGCTGGAGTATATTTGCTTTTCAGATACGTATAGCTTTATCTCCTCATCTTGAAGGAATATCATTAAAAATGGAATTAAATGAAGTAGCTTCTGTATTTCAGATCCACTTAAATCACAGCAGGCTGGGTCTTATCCTGAAAATATGACACTTAGTGGCTACAGGGCTTTTTTTAATCCAAATCAGAATTCTCTCATAAAGAAGATAAAAAATACAAATGTATTAAATTTACCTGTGCATGCTGGGTACTTAGCATTCAGCACATTTCAAGCAGAAAATAAAATTAGTATTTGGTAAGAGGGTACTGATGGTTTTTTGGTTATTCTGTGGGAATGCAAATACAGTATGACAGAACAGAAAACTCTTATGTTTATGTTTCTAAAAAGCTTGGCTCATATTATATAGGTTCGAAATGTGAATAATAAAACATTTTAGAATTAAAAGAAAGAAAATGGCAGCTCTGAAGAGGTAAAGCCAAAGATGCTATATAGTTTTATATTCTTAATATAAGAAGTATACATTTCTTAATTTTGATAATTTCTTTTTTTTTTTAAAGCTATATTTCCATTTTCACATAACTGAAAGTCAGTAAGGTGTTCAGCTTATGTCTATATACTGGCCTCTGAAACATCTTAATTTCACAGCCCAAGCCTGAAATGCCTCAAGGCTCTTGTAATTTTCAGCATCTGATATTATAATTATCTTATTTTGGTAGAAAATAAAACATAATTTCTTTTTAATGAATATATAAATTGTCCTTAGAGTAGTTAAGTCAGTCTACTGCAAATATCTCCTTTCATATGCAGAATTCTATCCTTTGTATCTGAAAGTTAATAAAGTATGTCAGCATAAAACCTCATTTAAATACTTTTCCAGACACACGTCTTGCAATTGAAAAAAACTGCAGTAATCTCTGCGCACTACAGAGCAACCATGAAGAGCAACCATGCAGTGTCACATGTTTTACTATCTCATCCCTGACAGATACGAGGACACAGAAGACTTCACATCAGATAGAGCCAGCACTTTTTTAATCTCTTAGATCATTGCCATGAAGGCAATGTGCTACGTGCAGGTCTGTGCTCAGTCAATAAACCTGGAGGCAGGAAACTTATTTATGTGGTTATTATCATTCATAATAACCATATACATCCCTAGAGATTAACACTCTAGCACCTCTTAGCCATGCAAATCACTGATATAATTTAAACTGCAGTGTGATAAAACACTACCTCCTGCATTTGAGGAACTGGGGCACACAAGTGAAAGGAAGACTTGCGGTGCCTGCTTAAGCTGCAAGTCCTCCACAATTGCTTAAGAAAAAAAGAGAGAGGGAAAACACTTCTTTGCAGACACACATGCAAAAGTCCATTATAGAAGTGGTAGGGCAGAAGAATCTGGTTTTAAATATACTGACCAGCTCTGTTGGTAAGTGAACCAGGCACCTTGGATTCAAATTTCATGCTCTCACCACCAAACCACAATCCCTGCAGAGCATTTCAGTAAAGCTGTAAAATGGCACATCAAACAGCAAATGCAAAGCTCTAGGATGTACTCACATCCTACAAAGAGCATTCAGCCAATAGGATTTCTCCTTCGCTGAACATATGTAAGCAAAAGAGAAATTATTCCACACAGTAGAGTATCATGGAGTCTTTACATGATTACTACAAGGAGAGAAGAGGGAGTGCTTCTGTTACAAACTAAGTATGAATGACAAAATCAAGGAACAAATCAACACAGTAACAAGCAGCGATGAAAAAACAGTCAACTATGTTTGTGGTTAAATGAAATGGTTAATGCTTAGTCACAGTTTTGTAAGTTAGCAGCATGAGGTGTCAATGCAAAAGAAGGATAACACTAAATAGTTCTGACATTGAATCATTTTAATACAAGTCTCTTGAGAGACATGCTATTCCACAGCATTGCATTTCATTGTGGGCTTTTTCTTATTACATATCTGCCAGGCTTCACTGTCACTTGAGGAATTTTTCAGAAGAAAGATCAAGCCCAGAAAAACACACGCTAAGCTGAACCTCACAAAAAATCTAGAATCAATTACCATTTTCTGTAGAAACAGAAACTTTGTGATAAAAATTTTATGTGGCAATTGATATACTGAGCAAAAGCATTTCTCACTGCAGCAGTAATCACCAGTGCTTTAGAGAAAGGTATAAGAAGCCTCTTGTTGGTAAAAGCAAATTCATATCCACCTAAAGAATATTCCCAATCTGTGATAGCAAGTCTAAACCTAAAAGCATGAAATGAAGTAGTTCCTGTGAAAAACTCTAATCTTAATAAGCATATTCTTCTTTTCTTTTCATATAAAGGTATTTCCTTCTTTACCCTGTAATGGTCAAACCTCAGCTTTAGCAGGAATGGCTACAGTGGCCTGCTGGGGTGAACATCCACCTGGTTGCATGATACAGGCACAACCAATTATTTTGTTTTCTCCTACCCTATCCCAGTTCCATAGCAGAGTTGAGTAAAAAAAACACTTGTGACTTGTTTTTTCAGAGGTGTTAAACATCTCAAATCCTCACTCCCTCTTACCTTACGGAGGAACTCAGGCATTTTTATCCCCAGGACTCAATCTCTATACCTGTAAGAGATGCCCCTTAGTTCAGAGAGGTGCACAGAAAAGTGACCTGAGCACCCTGAAACACAATCACAAAACAGAAGAACAAGTGATTTTAAAAGACACCATCACAGAACACAGACATTTTAAAAGACACCATCACAGCAAGAGCATGAGTCCACCAGGACTGCCAACCCCACATAATCAGAAAACGAAGACCATGGTAGACGAAGTACCTCTGCTACGAACCACTCCAGTGGGTCTTCTCTTGGATTTTGAACTGTCAATGCATGTATTTTTTCAAAGCTGTCCACATCTAAAGATATGAACTACACGTGTAGCTATTTATCAGCTAGAGTGCGTACACTGAGCTCTCAGAGAGGATAAAAGCAACAGAATGTAGATGAAAAAAATGTTAAGACTTTAGTAATTAAAAAAAGCCAGCTGCAGCCAGTAAGGAGAAGGAATGTTAAACTGGGAGATTTTTTTTTTTTAATTTTACTGCAGCTGACACACAGAAGTCAAGTAAATCACTGGACTCTTTCACTGTATGACTGCTGGTAGAAAACTGCATGGAAAAAATACCGCTGCTGATCTGGTAGGAACACAACCCCTAAATGGAGGTCTTCGTTCAGGTCAAGCTTTGGCAAATTCTAATCCTTCTCAGGTGACATTACTTGTATTCGACCACATCCAGTTGATCTCTTAAAATATTTTCCTTCCTCTCCTCCTTAAGCCTTCCAGAGTGTGTTTAAGTAGCACAGACTAATGTTATTTTACCCAATGAGCCTCATATTACACCAGGCTCAATATGCAGTAGTTTCACTTAGCAGCTGCTTGGAAAGCTATTAAGAGAAAACAATATGAAACCAAGTCTGTCTTCAGATTCAGGTTTAATAGAGTCACATTTCAACCCTTTTCCAAAAGCTGAAAAAAACCTACATATTGATATCACTGCTAGTGTTACAATAACTGAAATAAAAGTTGGAAGCAGCAAGACTTTTTCCAGGAGTCTGATGGAAAGAACTAAAAGTAATGAAAAAGAGTTCTCAAATACAGCATTAGCAAAGTGAACTACAGCTCTTAAAAGGACAAGTGCCTGAATTTCAGTCTTTCTGTGGGATCTGACTGTAATATTGCATGAGATAACATTGTACCAGAGCAAGCATCACTTCAGAAATAAACACTGTATCTGAGACAGATTGATATTACCCTTACAATAAAATGAGACTGAAGTCAGATCTAGTATCTTATTCATTGCATTTACAATGCATTCTTTGACATTGTAAGTATTTGAAAAGAAAAAATAATGGGGGAGCAAAAATTCATATGACACAAAATTAGCATGATATAGAACCTTATTTTTATGGTAACTTTAAATGGCTCAGATCACCCACGCAAACTTTGGGGTTTTGTCTTCTCTTTGATCTTACTTCTTCCCTTTCCTTTCCGCCATGCATCATCAGGTTTTTTTGCACGCAAAGGTGAATAGAATGGAGAAGGGAAGTAAGAGGAGGAGCAGGTTCTATTTCAAGACTTCTGCTAGACTTGGGAGTCTCGTTGAAAGGAAGCGACAGAGCTGTGAAGTCCTCTGTCACAGCTAAATACCAGGAGGCTCCTCTGGGTTGATCTCAGTACTCAAACAAAATTAAGGTGCTTGCAACTGCATATGATTCAGTCACATATCCCAAGGATTCCTAAATGGAATGAACTTTGTTTCCTCTCCAGAGCTGACTGTTACTGAAAACCAAGCAGGCAGAAACTACGTACCTGATACTTGTCCAAACCACCTTCCACAGGATGGTTGAGGTTGGAAGAACCTCTCCAGAAGTGATCTGGTCCAATCACCCTGTTCAAGTAAGGACACCTAGATGCAGCTGCCCAGGATCATGTCCAAGTGGCTACTGAGTACCTCCAAGGCGGGATATTCTGCAAACTTTCTGGGCAGCCTGTGCCAGTTCTCAGTCACCCTCACAGTAAAAATGTGTCTCCTGATGTTCAGATGGAACCTATGTTTCTGTTTGTGCCCGTTGCTTCTTATCCTGTCACCAGGCACCACTGAAAAGAGCCTGGCTCCATCCTCTTTGCACCCTGCCTTCAGCTACATTGATGAGATCCTCCTTGAGGCTTCTCCAGGCTGAACAGTCCCAGCTCTCTCTGCCTTTCCCTGTGGGACAGATGCTCCAGTCCCTTAATCATCTTTGTGGTCTTTCACTGAAGCCTCTCCAATATGTCCATGTCTCTCTTGTACTGAGGAGCCCAGAGATGGACACTGTACTCAAGCTGTGGTCTCACTAGTGCTGACTAGAGAGGAAGGATCACTTGCTGGCAACACTCTTCCTAATACAGCCCAGAACACCATTAGCCTTCCTTGCAGCAAGGGCACATTCTGCTCATGTTCAACATAGCATCCATCATGACCCCCAGGGCGTTTTCTGCCAAGCTTTTTTCCAACTGGTTGGCCCCAGCAGATATTGACACATGGGATTGTTCCTTCCCAGGTACAGGTTTTTGTACTTCTTGATGAACTTCATGAGTTCCCCCTGGATGGGGGGGTAATTTCCAGAATACTGCTGGCACAAGGTACAAATAACAAGACATTTTTAGAAGAAGAACAAATGATATCCTCCTATCCTCCTCTTCTTGTACCCAAAGTTGAGCAAAACTAAATTCCCTTTGATGCAATATAGAAGTCTGTATTAGGTCACACAGATCATGCAAGAGCGAGATGAATAGAGCATTTGCAGCATAAATATGGGAAGACAACAGAAAAATTGTTTACTTCCTTGCTGAAAGAGTTACAGATAAGACGGAACTCTGGTATCTGAAAGGAAGAAAATACTTTCTTTTGTGCTAGTACATGCCCTTAATGTAGAGGGGCTACATAATCCAGTGAAGATGGACAAGTCTGAGAATCAAAACTGGAGCTCAGATAAAAAACTGTGTCTGAAACTGCTAATCACAAGCTTATTCTGTGCCTCCTCTTTCTTTCCTACCCTATGTCAGTTTAGTTTACTTGAACCCTTTAGAAATATGCATTTTTACAACTACACATCTGTACAGCAATAGAGATACACACTGTATAGCACTAGGTGGCCTACAGGTTCTGTTTGCCTAAATGTAAGATTTTGCGGATTTGCTTCTCAGTTTCACAGCACATATTGCATTGAAGCAGTTCATAGCTTTCTCTTTCTACAAAAGTCTATACCAAGAAAAAAAACTTTGTACACTTCAAGTACACTTGAATCAAAGTAAGCTTTGTAGACAACACTATGAAAGAGTTGGGGATTTTTTCTCATTTTACTTCCCGATTACAGCTACAATTGTTTCCTAAAATTCAATTAAAAAAAAAAAAAAAAACAAATGGAACAGGTGAAACTCAGCAAAATCTGAGACTCAATAAAAGAGTTATGATAAACATTTGTAACTCTGCAGTTTCATTAGCTAAAAAGAGAAATTAGGGCTCACTGTCATCTCAGCATCAGTGAAGCTGCTGCTCTCTAGCATACTGTGGTAGCGCTGTGAGAAATACAGATGGGAGCCAAAGCACCTGTTTAGAAGCACCATTTCAATTAGATGCTTCCATTATTAATTCCTATACTGCCATAATATTAACATTTCACACTGGAACACTACTCAGCATTTACATAAAAGAGGGATTTGCTCTCTATTACCATTGCCATTGATGTATATATGTGTTAACCGGAAGTTTTACATGTGGAAAGACTAACAATGAAAGCAACCCCTCTGACTTCCTGAAGGTACTCTCTTACCAGCAAGGCAGAGATCCCAGCACCGAACCATGTCAGATAGTTAACAGAGACACAAAACAGGCAATCTGCCTACGTGCAATCAATATTTGCTGAACATCTTAAAAATGAACAAGACAGACATATACAGGCCAGGTGTATTCTTGATGGCCCACGCAAGGAGCCTAAATTGAAGAACTGTCCTGTCACCAGCTATTGCCACAGCAGCAGATCACAACAGCAAAGGCATTCAACTACCCTACTCTGAAATGTGCTTTCCCTTGGATATCCCTCAGAAAGTCAACTTTCCTCACAAGTGACTGTCCAGTAAAGTAGGGGAGAAAAGACTGACCATTTCAGAGAGGACAGGAGAACAAATTTAGAGGTCAAACGACCTCCTGAAAGTGCTCCTGATTGAAGTATTAAACATGTCATTCAATGTGGACAGATAAATAAGTAAACCCTCTACAAAATGTTTTTGGGTTTAGGTCACTTGCAAGAGTAAAGTATCTCAGATCAGAGGCTATTTGTAAGTACTTTGCAACAACTAGCAATAGCTTTAAGCAAACTAAAAGCAAGCAGTTGTTGTTTCGTTGTACTGTGAATGCAACCTAACTCGCCTTGGGTGCATTGCCCTGGTCCTGCTGAGTTACAGTTACTCTTGCCCAGTCAAATCTGAATCCATGTCCACCATGTTATGAGCATACACTGTGTAAAATAAGACCTAGACCAGCTCTGAACTAGTTGTAATGAAAGGCACATTTCTGCTAGTGGAGGGAAAGCCGGGACAGATTATGCTCTGGCAACCTTAATTCAGAGGTTATTGTCTAAGCAGGGCCAACACTACAGGGCCTCACCTCAGCTGGGATCTTTAAATACCATTTTAATATAGGTGAAATATATTTTAATATAGGTGAAGTGAAAGATGATGAAACTTTAATTCCCATTCAAAAGTCATAGCTATATGCTTGTCAGTAGAATCACTAGGTAAATCCCTAGGTTTATAACGAAAACGTTGCATCTACCAAAATTTTTGTGAGTAATTCGAGCAAGAAACAAAAGCACATCGGTCACAACACCTATCTTTGCTAAGCATAGTTGCTGTTTCAGTGGTTTCCAACTTGCCCAGCAAGTTTAGTATGGATGCACCGGGTGCTGTCAACTCTGCTATGCATGTGCAGATTAATCTGCGCATACACAACAGCCATTTGTCTGATGTGGCGAGTTTGGGAGTTTTTTGGTATTTCAAAGGTGGCAACCATACGGCTGAAAAGACCATACACTAGTGCAGAGTATATATTTGTGTAACATATTTCAGCCAGCATTTCAATTCAAAAAAGAAAATAACGTGTCCAGATCAGGAAGTTTATATTTTGCCATACCACTGCAATTCTCTAACACAAATACTGTTGTCCCTTTGCAGTGTAAAGCAGTACCAGTTTCTCCCAATATAAAAAAAAGCACAGACATTGTCTCCATTGCTGCACATGGTCTAGTTAGTGTTGATGCAAGTGCCCAGTGACTTTAAAAAAAAGCAGCAATTCAAGTAGTATCTAAAAGCCAACATCATCACAAACACTATCTATCTTCTAAGCCCCTCCCTCTGTCTCACTACATCTATGTTTGGGTCTGTTTTTCATCAAGATGGAGAAAACTTTGACAGTTTTCCAAAAAAATAGACAAAAGTTTCTGCAAGGTAAATTTGAAACTCATAATCCCTAAACCATATGCAATCCCAAAGTAAAGCATATGATTCAGTTCTCAAACTCCTGTAGTCTCAAAGGAAAGTCTACAGAGGAAACTATTGCGATACAACACCATTTTACATGAGTTAGAGTTGCCATCTTCTTTCCATGCTCAGAATATCAACTTTCACATCATTTTGAAATAGGACTATGTACAAACATCAGTTTCTTGTAATTCATCCTTCCTGCCCTCTATCTCCATTGCAGAGATGGAAAGATGACATACAGTGCCTATCAGACTCACTCTTTCACTCTGGCCTCTCCCGTGTTTAACACTGTGTTGCGCCATCATCTGCCTTTTTGGGGCATATACTGGGGAGATCATCACCCTGATCCCTTTTGATTTCATTTCTCCTCAGAGTTTTGAAAAAGTGATGGGCTGCATCAAAAGAAGTGTGGCCAGCAGGCTGCGGGAGGTGATTCTGCCTCTCTACTCTGCTCTGGTGAGACCCTACCCAGAGTACGGTGTTCGTGTCTGGGGCCCTCAACATAAGAAGGACATGGACCTGTTGGAGTGAGCCCAGAGGAGGGCCACGAGGATGATCAGAGGGCTGGAGCACCTCTCCTATGAAGACAGGCTGAGGGAGCTGGGGCTGTTCAGCCTGCGGAAGAGAAGGCTCCAGGGACACCTTATAACAGCCTTCCAGTAATCCAAGAGGGTCTACAAGATGGGGAGGGACTCTTCATCAGGGAGTGTAGTGATAGAACAAGGGGTAATGGTTTTAAACTGAAAGAGGATAGATATACATTAGATATTAGTAAGAAATTCATTTCTGTGAGGGTGATGAGACACTGGAACATCTTGCCCAAAGAAGCTGTGGATGTCCCATTCCTAGAGGTGTCCAGGGCCAGGCTGGATGGGGCTTTGACTAGTGGGAGGTGTCCCTGCCCATGGCAGGGGGGTTGGAATTAGATGATCTTTAAGGTCCCTTCCAACCCAAACCATTCTACGATTCTATGAAAATGGACCTGACAGTTCATCTCACGGTAAACCCTGTGTGAGCTGGAACAGCCAGGTGTAGAGAGAATGAAGTGATGCAGCTAGGCTTCAAGTTAGGCTTACAAATTACCTTACTTCCCAAAGGCATATGACATTCAACAAGTGTAAGAATAACCCCTGCTCAGTAAGTGGCCTTTATGTATGGAGCTGGCTGGACAAAGCCATTGTGGAGGCAGGAGAAATAGCTGTACGACGCAAACTCTGCATCTGCCTGATGGTGTTCAGAAGCATGATTCATTTGACAGTTCACTTCCTAATATGTATTTGTCAGACTCTAAGTATAAAAAGATTTATACCACAAGTCTGTTCAACACTCTATACCAAAAATTACTTAGGAATAGGCTTTAAATGCAACACTACTGTCCAAAAACAGTGACAGGTTTACTCTACATCCACAAAGTGACTTTACAGCACCTGACTGACACTTTCCAAAGCATTGCATCTGCTAAATAAGTACTACAAAGACAAACCATGAGTATACAAACCATCTAATTTGCAGCATCTAATGTTGGTGTCTAAAGCAGGCCATGATGAAAGGATCAAGCTGTTACATTTGTGCAGTATCAAGAGCCAATGTGTATGAAGTCATGCTTTTCACTAAGAAAGGATTAGCAAATACTTGGAGCCTAGACAAATACAGAAGGTTCTCCAACTGTGCCTGAACAAAACCTTGAGGTAAAAAGAGAGGGCATGCCTGAGGAATTTAATTTAATATTAAAAAAATACCTGAAACTAAATAAATCTCTAGTACAAGAGAAAGTATAACTTTCAAAGACTGTATCTGGTAAAGTGAAGAGCTGTACCAACACAAAATTTTAATACAGGTGAGAAGATTGCACGTGATGGATCCCTTCTCAGTTTACTTCAGGGCCTAACAATAAAGATGTGTACATCTGAACTATACCTCAATTACAGATAGTGGTAATCGAGTCATCTTATTTTACATTTACTAAGTTTGAGGTATACTTTATCTGATCAAAGGCAGGCTCCTACTGCAGGATGAGTTAAATTGTACCAACAGCTCTATGAACTGTACCCACAATTATAAAAGACAATTAAGATATTCATATTGCAGATAATTACATGCAGTCAGATAAATTCAACCCTGGAATTTATAACGGAGGATGAATTTTTGGAAAGCGATGTTACAGTCAGTGATAAGCTTCACAGTGATGTACAATGCACTGGGAGAAGTCTGCAGCCTGTGATGGTCTGCAGATTTGACTAGACAGTCCTCTCTCACCTATGGTTAGCTAAGGTTTTGGAGCATTTAAAAATAGCTAGATGATCAGAAATTAAATGCAGACCTCCCTTGGATAGTCAGACTCTTGGCAGAAAAAGCAAGAGAAAAAAAAAAGAAAACAACAAAGAAGCAGCTTACAGAAAGACCATTGTTTATTTCTTTATGCTTTGAATTTTGGTAGTCAACACCTCTTCCACTTTCTAGCTTTTAAATAATGTCATATTTTTCATTAAAAGCAGATTATGTAAACAACAGCACGCTAACATACTTTATCATAGTAATTATGCTGGCATGTATATTGTAAATGACACATTGACATGAGAAATTGCATTCTTAGATTCCTTATATTAGTAAACAAACTCACTTTTTGTATTTTTCATGCATTTTGAGCTGCACTAGTAAAAGATTTCAGCCAAGTCTTGGAAAACATATATCCCCAATAAAAGGAAAACATAAAATTAAGCCAAGTTTATCAAGCAGACAAACAGAAGTTCTCATCATATTGTAAGTCTTACCACAGGTTTTAATACAAAAGCATATAAGCATAGACTTCAAGGTCTGACCAGATGCACCCATCTAGCCAAGTATCCTCACCTCTGAAAAAGCCTGTAATGGAAGGCAAAGGGATGTATACAGGCAAGGGAAAGCATATGTACAGCAACACTGCCAGCACCGCTCCCCATTTCTGGTTCCTACCATAACAGGTCTTGAGACACCTAAGCATGTCAGGTGCATCCGACTCACTCCAGGGTATCCTGCCTGGCCTCTGGTTGCTCAAGAAGGTCAGGCACAGATGGATTATCATTTAAATATCACAAGTAGCACTAGAAAGCTGCTTTGGGAAACTGAACCAAGCACCTAAACGTAGGTGTCTTGTTTCCATGATGAATACTGCTCTTGGCATTTTGAATCTCTCTTCTGTAAATCTTCACAATCCACTGGAGCATCAATTACCCTCAGTAACAATGCATCATTAGCTAGCTCAGTATTAGATGATTCACACAGAAGTTTTGACTTCTGTTGACATTTTAAGAAACCTCCTCAGACTTACTAGATAATAGGACGTAAGTAGCCAAAAGTTTAAAAGTTTTGACTTTTCAATCATTTACAGATATTCTTACTGCTGTAGTAATGACATGTATATGAAGAATGCTTAATAAAGTAACTATCCTAAATAGTAAGGGGTTGAGGAACAGAAACTTCTCTCCCAAGCTTTGCTACTGATCACAAGTACATGGGAAATTATTCCAGAAAGCATTAACATGTCTGGGTTCTCTTACCAATTCTGTTACAAGCATTTAATGTAACACTTGAGGAAAACACATAGCTCAAAGTAAACTTTCTCCTAAGATTTTAAGCCTTAACTAGCAGACAAAAAGTTAACAGTCCTCTAAACGTAAAATATGTTTCAAGTTCAAAGAGAGGAGGATAGAATAGGTAAAATATTTGGATAATGCTGGACAATTAAAAGATACTCTTTGTGGGTTTGGGTTAGTTTTTTTGAGATAGAAAATTACTCTTCTGGAGTTAGTACAGTCTTTGTAAAAGCAGACGTGGTATTTATGGCAATCAAGTATTTCCAACACAGGTTCCTTTCCCCTAATGCTCAAATCATCAATCTTTCCCAAAGCCTGACTGCACAATCCAGCTGAGACAGGTTCCAAGATTATCTCCGTCTCAGGTAGGTATCTAGTTAGGAAAGCTAAATCACAATCCCCAATATCTGAAGAGGTTTTTCTTCTAGTTGAAAATCCATATAACAGTTTCCTATATTAATAACAGGTTTGTTGTAGAGATTCCCATCTTTCATTAAGATGGTACAGATTTAATTGACATAATTTTGATGCCAGGTACTGTGTTCCTCCATACGTGCATATACTCCTGTAAACACCATACACAGGGCTCTGAGCTCTGAGAAACACTTGGAGAAATTTCCTTGCTCAGGCACTCCTCCTGTTTCTACCTGAGGATATTCTGCCATCACCACTGTCACTTACTATTCACTCATTTCCACAGATACTACCCCTTTCTTTACATACAGGTAATACAGAGTGTGCATCCAGGAGAGGAGTATGTACCTCAGCCTTTTTGACTCTCCTTGAATAGGAACTAAATAGAAAGTCAAGGTTTTCACACCCACAGCTTTTCTTTGAGTTCCTGGATACAGGCAACTTCCAGTTTCCCAGCCTGAATGCGTCTCCTTCACATCTTTCATTATTCCAACACTGGTCTCACCAACTCCAGAGAGCCTCCTTGTGCTACAGTTGGCTCTTCCCATCAATACAGGCACTGCTGTCACACTGAGGTTTTTTCCTCAGAGATTTTTGTTAGCACTTAATTTTTTATGGGTATTTACAATGTATCCTCTATACTTTTCTGCCAGTGCTTTTGGAGAATACCATCACTTCTCCTGGTAAACCAGTCTGACAGTCTTCATTTCCTAGATACTCCCATTTTGGTTTGCAATACTCTTCGGGAAAGCTGTTTTTATCACATCCCAAAGACAGGCATAAAACCACTGGTCTTTCATGTGCTTCATGATATTCATGAAATGCTAAAACATGAAGCTGCTCATCTTATACTGACACATAAAGAGAAACTGGAAGAAAAGATAAAAATTTTCAGTGACATGAAGAAGCAAGTAGGTATCCAAAAGAAATGAAAAATCAAGTTATACAATTAAATAAGAAAGGGAAATGAGGTGCTTTGATATTAAGCTAAGTCAGCTCTGAGATCGCACCACTGACCTTTAAGCTATGTAAACCTCAAATATGTTTTAGAACACCTTCTGCAGAAAAGGCAAATAATCATAATTACCTGCTCAGGACAGAGACTTCCAGAAAATTTGCTGGGATGTTTCAAGGAAATTAAGGTTCTGCTCTAAGACGACAAGGCAGAGCAATATTCTAATGAGCTGCAAAAGCAACTAGGGGCAGCAGTGGAGTTAGCACAATCTGTTGATTATAATGCATTTATCTAGTATTTTTTAGTGAAGTGACATTGACTAATAAAACACAAATCAATGCCAGGTAGGAACCACATTCTAAACCTTAATTTTTCATTCCACTTCTACTGCAATATTGTATGCCTTGGTTTGAAAAATGGTTGAAAAACCAGAAGGGGAATTAAGAAATCTGGAATGTCCCCCCAAGATTTACTTAAGTCTTATTTATTAGAGTATTCTACGTCAGTTACAAATCCAAACAAATTCCAATACAGGCACATAGACTTAAAGTTTACTCTGCATTTAGCCGCTTAAAAAAAAAAATAAAAAATTAGCTACACATGATATTTGCCCATAATTCCAGACTGAATGCAATTGATTTCTACCGCACAGGACACTTAATCTATGCCAAAAATTTTATTTCATTAAGAAAATGATATTATGGAGCATCTGAGATCATGTAACAGACAAAACAGAATGCCAGAGAAATTTTAACTGCCAGTACCCCACAGTGAATGCCTGATTATTTGCAGATGGGATATGGAAAAATTGTGAAATTATTGGAATTTTGGGTCCCGTACGAAAGCATTACTTCAGACTGCATGTGTCATGGCAAATGTCTATTATAATTTGAATACATTCTTAGATTTTGCTTTCAGTGCTTAGAACTGGCTATGCTCACTTCTTCAGACTTATTAACTGAAAAAGACTGCATTCTTCAAAGTACAAAACAAAACCCTTAGGTGACAGCACAAAACAGTGCCAGTAAGTCAACTGTCAATACTGATGGTATTTATCCAATAACCAAACTAAAAACTAATTTAAATCAATCTCCTTTGGAAAAGCCAACTGTTCAACAAGCACAACAATTGGTCTAAGATCAATCAGCGACCATGAGATCAATTAAAACCAGCTTAAGTTTTTGTAGGAGGACAATTCACACAACTCGAGTTAGATGTCTATTCATTTCAGTACTCCCACAATGCAATCCTTAAGCTCTGTTGTAAAGCAGAAATACCACTATCACCCGCCGCTGTCTAGCCAGCACTCTAAGTAGTTCCACATTTAATTAAAGACACAGTATACCCTTTGTTAGCAGAGATAGTCTGGTCACTTTAAAGGACTGCTATCGGTTTAGCCTCACACACAAAAATTAAATTCTGGAAACCATCTGTTGAAAAAACTTCTAAAATAAATTGCTTTACAATTTTATTTGTACCTACCCTGGAGGTGATGTATGTATGAAAGTGCAAACTATTTTCCTTTCTCAGTTTTATTACTGTTTTTACCGGCTTAACACTGGAGATGTTAGTCTAAATAATTGTACAAAAAGTGAAATTCTTTCAAAACCAAAAATTTCTCAGCAGCTGAGCCACCTGATTTTCAGTGAACTTTAGAAATGGGGGGACAACAACGACACACATGGCCGAAAAAAAATAGTAGGAAAAGAGATAGCAAAATAATTCAGAACGTACGGATAATAAAAACATTTTATGTTGCACACACACACACAAAGAAAAAATATTAAAAAAAAAATAAAGAAGGAAAAGCTAAACCCCATAGCCAGCCCTGACAGCTGGGGAAAAGCTGCAGTAACCTTTTTGTCCACATGGGTGCTGTACTGGCACATTTCATCGCTCCAACTTCTAACTCTGGCAGTCCCTACACCAGCATCTTAGGAAAACAGATTCAACGTCAACTCACCGTTTCTCTCCGTTTCCTCCCCCCTCTCAGAGGGCTCCGAGCAAGATCTGGCGGCGCAGAAACCCCCTCGGCTGGCTCCGCCGCCGCGGTTCTCCGGCGGACCGGGGGTGCGGGGAGCAGCACAGCGGGGCCGGCGGGACGGACGGAGAGAAGCCTCGGAAAGGCGAACACTCCCTC